>JABASI010006281.1:0-11066 GCA_019776505.1 Tomocerus nigrus
TACACAAAAGGAATCCCTTTAATATAACATATAACTACACATAGAGGCAGAGGTACATATATAGATCCTATTCTATTCCAACTAGCACGGCTAGAAAAAATATAAAACAGAAAAGAGAGTAAAGACTGAACCTTTGATGGCCTTTTCAATGAAAGCATCAGGTGCATGAAGAATGTTCTTCTGAACCAACTCAAGCGGTCCGGGTCGATGAATTAGATGATCATTGAGGGAGTCAGCCAACCTCGCCCGCTTCAACATCCGTTGCTTCTCTGCCAGTGACGGGGCCACTCGGGCGTTGCTATCTGCAAAGAATTAAAACCATACAGCCATTTAGTACCCGTACTACATAGTTACCCATTCGACATTTATAATTACATAGACGCGCTTATAGACTAGATTCATTCTAAGTATGTGAGTGTGAATTAAAAATCAAATATAAGGCAAAGGCATATTATATACCTTACCTTACCTTCATACAATAATATTAACTAAATTAACAGTTCACTATATAGGTGCACTGGCTGTTATGGCTAAATGGTAGCCATTGGTAGCTCATTTACTGGCCATGGCCACTCAAAGCAACAGGTAAGATAGTAGCAAAGCAGCGTATTATGACGTTATACAAACTTCACCAGGTACAGGTACAGGTACTATAGATAATAGATAATTATTATGCCCCATCCTACAGTTAATTACTTACTTCTGTAGGTATTGTTATAATTAATACACACATCATAGGTAACAGGTAGGTGTGGTAGGTACCAAAACACTGAACACTCACCGCATGTCAGATTACGAGAAATTATTTTGCAGTTTGACGTTACAAGATTTTCAACACTCCAGTAGTCTTCCAATTAATAAGTGTGGAAAAATCTGATGAAAGTATATCGTCCATCTGTCACTTCCTATTACTTACACTACAGTCAACGTACTTGCTTATGGCTTATTATTATTGTGCGAGCTATGCCTAGTACATAGGTCAAAAATTCCCCACGGACTATTCTGCCCGCAAAACGCTGACATTGCGATCGGCTAAATTTTCGCTGAGGCCAAAGGGCAAACACGGGCAAAGGGGGATTGAAATTTTAATGTTTAGCGAAAAAACAAACATCGCATTATTGGTCGAATTCATGCTTTCAATTCAATGCATGTAGTATGTTTGTTTGCAGAGAAGAATAAGAAAATTATCATGAATGATGATGATGACATGATGAAGAATAGTGTCCGATCTGCTACTGACTTTATTAGATGCAATTACTTTGCATGCTGCAAAAAGTAATACATTAATAAAATACGTGTAGGCATACATAGCCATACTTTGCACATCCAGTTCTTTATGCTTCCAAAAATATGTGTTTTAAGTCAATAGTGCTTAGTAGCTAGTTAGTACACTACCCCAGTTGAAGATTAGAAGATTGCATTGATTGCCATTTGCACATCTGTGAGCATAAAGGACATAACATCGCAATTGTTTTACACGCTGATTTACTATTACGTCTATTATACTATTAACCCAACAATTATTACTTGGATTGGTAGGTAAGTTAGTAAGGGTAAATAAAGGCGTCAGTAATTTGTAGCTCTGCTGTAGTGCTATTGCAGTATATGTGTATATAGTAAGTAGTAAGTACAAGCACAGCTACCTAGTTAAGTTGTATACGACGATTTACTATGTATGTACTTTAATTTGCTAAACACAAATAAATAATAATAATATATTAACATAATATACACATGACCATCTCACCTCACTGCTCTCACTGTCTCAGTAGTGTAAACCAAAGCAAATAAGGACCAAAATGATCAAAAACCGGTTTCACATCGGCTCAATCAAAGCCATTTAAAGCCAACACATTCGTCTGCAACTGTTGTCAACAATTACCAAAATCGCTTTAGTATGTAGCACAAACATACTTTCCTATTCTTATTCCCCTATCCTAGCATCTACAATGAAAAAAAAAGTCTTATAGAAAACGGTCCTCAAGTATACTAAAAAAATGTTATATTTATTTACTGCTCACTATTGTCAGTAGCGTCACGTAGTCACGTCACTGCTGGCCCTCTAACGACAAAGACTTTTACAGAACACGAGTTGACGAGAAATTGTCTCAGTGAAACCAATACTAATACAATAATTACTTGATGGAACGGGGAAACATGGAGTGATTCATTCTACATAATATAATACATATAATAATATGGCATATGGTTTTATATTTTTATTCTACTACCTTACTTAGCCGTATGCCGACAAAAACAGCTTAGACTCGTTAAATGCTACAAGAATCGAATCAAATCAAATAATAATATAAACATCTTTTGACTTTCAGATTTTTTCAACTGCTTGCTAGAAATCAATTACAAAAAAAACATTTCACAAAATCCGATGTCATAATTTATCCATGATATAATTAAAGAGAGTCTCTTAGTCTTATCCTATACGGATAAAGTATAAAGAATACATGGCAGTGTGGCACATGTAGTAGTGTGACGGATGCATAAAATTTTATCTTTGTAATCTAGAACCATAGAGGTAAAACAATCCAACAATTAGTTAGTAGCTACATTTACGTCTAAATGGTAACTAGTAAGTATAACACATTATCTAACATAATGTTTACTTAGTTTACTTATCAAGAAGCAGATGTAGATTAGAGTTTTATAGCAGGCGTTGGCCATGTTAAAACAAAACAAATTCGCCTTAATGTCTATATTACACGGTTTTAAAAGCCAATTTTCTAAGTTACAGTTTACATGGAACGGAAATACAAGTACAAATTGAAGGTAGTTTGTTCATCAACAGCCCTTTAACTGATAGCAGTCTTTTCTCTTCCAGTTACCAAAATAAAGTGTTTTGATTTCCATAAATTTCAACGAGAGGAATGGGAGATAGTACACACAAAACACATAAAAATTCCTCAGTTCATCTCGAGAGCAGATTTACAGTGAATGGTGAAGTTGCGAATAAAATGCAAGACACATTTACGTTGACAAAAATAACGTCTACCCAACCGGAATCGNATAAAATGCAAGACACATTTACGTTGACAAAAATAACGTCTACCCAACCGGAATCGTAGATTTCACGTTTTACTTTGGTTTATTCAAACATTATGCTAGCAGTTAGCAGCATGTATCGTACGTAACGTAACTTGTGCAATACAATGAAGTCCTACATACAGTACAGTACAACTATAATAATTATAAGCTAGTAACTCTGCTAGGATGCTATTACCAAAATACATTTCGATGCTCAATGGAAAATATAAGAAATAACCAAATCAACTGAACATCTTTGCCAATGTAATTCCAGAAAGATCAGTAGAACAACGCGACAGAAGAGAGCAGAACAGTATATACACCCTAAATAAATCTAATCAAACATTATGCTCTTAAAATAGAACTACGTTCCACTTTAAATGAAAATGCAAACTTTAGGATGCAAAATACTTGAACTTTATCGTACCAGCCAACCAATCGACAACTATGTAGATGTAGCAGATGTGATGGATACATATACAAATATATATATCTTAAAAGGTTCTATTTAAAAGCTAAGTAAAACAATTAAACATCCCGATTTTTAGAAGGTAAATAAACCATTGTTAAAACGTCTGTAAAAAGCAGCGGTGATAGAATTTACTTAGATGTTGATTTACACGCTGATTTACATTTTTGACATTCCCACGACGTGCAGTGGTTACACGGTAAATATCTAGACTGTAGCGGTTATACTATACGGGCTTTGACATCACCACGACATGTAATTAGGTAGCGGTTAAACAGGTAAATCGCACCCTGTCAAAGGTCAAATCAAGGGGTCTACCCATTGATCCCATTTTAGAATGAGACCTCGCCTCCGTATGGACCCCAAGAAAACATACACTGAATCAAAAATCTTAACCCGTTCATGAGCTACTCAGCTACAGCAGCGACAGACAGAGAGGTAGACTGGGCATTCCCATAAATCAGATACCGCTGCTTAATAATGATGCTGACTTAAACAACGAAAGATTACTTAACACAACAACCCTAAATTTATACTTCTAAATTTTATTGAAAGGCAATTTTAATGAAGAATCATTACGATGTTCAACATTATAGCTGACGAAGATATTAGGCAAGTTAGAAGTTACGTTACCATTATTATGCATTAAGGAAATTAATCCTATCCTTAGAGAAAGATTCCAACATTTAATTCTTTAAACAGGTGTGTGTCAGTACACATCCTTTTTCTTACCACCTCTACATTAAAGTAAGTATAATACCGTATATATGTATGTATATTCAAGAAAATGCAATAATGTTGTTTACCTTCAAGTATATGTTGACGAATAAGTTCTTGTCTAGCAGGACGTTGTTGAATCTTAGCTTTAAGCAAATCACCCATTCTGGCCCTCTCGAGCCGAACCCTCTGACCAGCAAATGCTGCCGGCGTCTTTGGAGCTGAAACAATAACAAATTAATTTAATTTGGTAACATGGAAAAACCAAAAGAAGTGATCGTACCTACAAATTTGCGACAAAAAAATATTATTTAATATTAATTTAGTATTTAACAGTTTACGGCGTAACTCCTTATCTGGAGATCTGATTTTTACGGCATTCTAACTCGAACAGATTGTATCATGTATTTCTGAACTTTTAGCATTAAAAAGTCAATTTCGTGAATCATCGTGATTGTTTACTAATCCCCGCTACATTTGAGAAAGCTACTTTCTCTTTAGTGAAAGTTGCTTACAGTGTTTAAGTGTCGAAAGTAAAAACTACTTTCTCTCAAATTGGCAAATCTGCCTAATCTCGTTGAATCACATTTGTATTGTACGGTGGAGTCCAGCACACTTTCGGTACTTTCATATCTGAGCTCCCGAAGACCCCAAAAGAAAAATGAAAGTTGCGAAAGCACTTTTGTCTCGTCTGGAGAAGCAGGCTTAACAGAGAGACGTTTAATGTTTAGGTAATGTGAATTTCTGATAAGTGAAAAGTCACATTACCTACTGCAACCTTTCCTAGAAAGCATCACCGTTTAGCTCTCAATTTGATCATTCCAATTAGAATCGACTTGTCCTGAACTAGTTTGAAACTCCTGAGTGAGTTCTTCTATCGTACAATCAATCAATCAATCAATCAAACCAGTTTCAGCTTTCTTTCTAGTTTCTACAAAACTTACATCTTTCTTTTACAGCAAGCTACATTATAAAATATCAAATATAACATAGGACAACTAATAATTAATCAATTAATGAAACATCATTACTTTCTTTTTCACAACACCACACCACCGTAACACGAACATCAGTCCGTAACTTTCACTTGACTGATTACTGACCTTTTACCAGAATTTCAGAAAATATATTTTGCTTGGTGCGTTAAAAACATTGGTGAAGTAGTTTCCATATTTTGGTTAGAGATGTTTGTTCTGTCATAATTTATGCATGCATACTATACTGTATTTTTATTTACATTATACTAAGTGGATAATATATTTAATCTTTTGCATCACAACCTCTCAGTAAGAGTGCTATAGGTAAGCCTAATAAGAACCTTTCCTTAATGATACATACATAAAATCCATGCTATGTTATATTTCTAATAGCTGTACGTGTACCTGTTACATAATCACAAAGAACAAGACAAGGACATTAAGTAATAAGCAAGATAATGAATCTGTCTCGAATAAATGTGGACAAATAAACCGTCTACCCACCCACAATCTAAATTATAGCGTGGTTCCTTCATTCTAGAGATCAGATATTATAAAGGAGTCACTTATATTTAAAAATCCTACTACCGTGGCGTGGACTATGCAAATATTAAATAATATGGGACATATATAATTACATCAATATTAATATGTATATACTATCTGTTCTTTAATCTTTATGGCATCATCTTTTGAAGCTACAATAGTGAAATATTACAAACTGGAACATTCAAATATAACATGCAATAATGGAACATTGTTGTCTTGTGCCTTGTTGAGCTATCATCTGTTTCCTTCATGAATACTACTAAAATGAGTACGATGTACATTTTAAAAATGAAATAATACCAAATACTCTCAGCAGATACAACTATTAACTATGCAGTCGGACTGCATAAAATAATCGTTTTTACGAGTCTCCGATTAATACATAGAAGAGAATTAGGTACAAAATAACTACTTAAGTATTAAACCAAAAGTGTAATGGTAGGTATGTTTCTGTGCAGAACTGGCAGCAGAGTTGTGCTGTGCGTGGCACTACTAACTATAAAGGTACGTCATGTTATATCATAAAAGACATGTACATGAGCAAACACAGTTATACTTTTATGTGAACTAGCATATCTGTATATTATGTAAGTGTATAAGGGAATAGGTCAGGTACCGTATGTGTATAAAATAATATTACCTAGTACCTAGTCTAGTCTATATATATATACGAAGTGGGATTTGTTTAAAATATAGAACTACTCAATATTGCCGAATGTGTATGTTCATTTGACATCACTCAATTCATTCAAACACATGTACGCCTGTAATATGAAAGCATGTCATTGGGAGCTAGACATGTGGGTGAAACCTAATTTAGCGTATACGATGCCCGTCAATCAAATGTGAAACTTACGGTATCGTAATTATGTATCACCAATATTTAAATTTCGTATAAGTAGTATACTATAAATTAACATTTACTATACCATATACCATAATTCAAATGTAGGAATGAAAACGTATGTGTATATACTTGAAAATCATAAATCAGTGAACGATAATAAACAATTTAGGGAGCTAATTTTCAGTTGGCACTTTGGATATCTGCACATTCTACTTTTCACAATGATAAAAGAAACAATAATTAATAAAATATTTTCTCTTACGGGGTAATATCCCTTGCTCCACCAGTTGGTTCATTGGTCTTCGCAGCAAAAGTTTCACTTTGAGAGCTAAAAATAAAAAACAATTACAAATTATTAACTTCTTTGAGCTAGATAAAACTAACATTAAGAACATAATATTATTATTGATTACATATATTTTTTAAATATAGCAACCCAGCATCTATTAACTTAGCATAAATAGAACAGCAATATTAATGAACAATAGTGAAACTGAAGGCCACGAACTAGTGTAAAGAAACCATCATTGTTATACCGGGGGTTGCCTTTCCAATATTTTTTAACCATAGCTTTTATTTATATCCATAAAAATTAGCAGCGCGTAGCATGTTATTTGTTATTTAATGTAATGTAATTTGGCGCTATACGTATGTCGGTAAGTAAGTATCATGCTCTGACGATCGAGAAGGGTGGTACTATTTATCAAGCGTGGGCGACACATGTACATGGCACGACGACACACAATCCTGGTAGAATAAATCACGGAAGAATTCATTTTATCAATATTCTCTCATCATAACATAGTTGAAGACATAAAAATGCTCCATTTAGCGGTTCTTAATCTTGCAGATTCGGAGATTCACACTTTAAAAATAGCTACAGCTAAAACTACCTATAAATCCGAAAACATCCCAGACATATAATTCTATCCGCATTTTCTACGCTGTGATCTTCTGGTTGAAACGTAAAAATTTGTCGTCCTTCACAAAACAATGCGTTAATAATGAGACAACAAAACAATTTACATTTTACTTGATGTTCACCTTGTCCCAAAATCGTTCAGACGACTAGTCTTTTATTTTCTTCGTGTAAGACACATGGCTAAAGTATTTTGAAACAAAATTGCTAATGCATTGAAAATGCTCCCATTGCTTATATAGAGGACGTGAAAATATTTGAAACGTAAAATAATAGCAAATGCGTATTTTTGGCCTAACACATACATATCCATGTTCTATCTGCAATTAGCATTAACGTTACCAACCTACTTGCCAGTACTTGCAAACATAGGCATGAAAAACCAACTACATTATACCGACTTGAGGATACAATACTTTATCCCCTGTTCCTGGCATTCCTATAAGCTACAATATAAAACTAAAAAGTCGCAAATATCTTGATTTTATTTAGTACATAGCAGTTACTATTTAGAGAATAGACACTTACATTCTTTATTTCGATCCATACTTGGCTGCAAAGGAGAATCATCAACCTGTACGTTAGGAGGAGATGGTTGTGGATCAGGTGATATTAAGGAATTTCCTGAAGTAGATGACGACGAAGTAGATAAGGAATGGTTGCTATCCTGGGCCCCTGCAAGATGTTGGTCTATACTTGAAAGTGTAGCACCGAGATCCATAGGGTCCATCTCCACCTCGTCAAAATCGTCGAAGAAATCAGGGCACAAATGGAACAATGTTTCGATCAGGTCTAAATCTAATTGGATCGGCCAAATCAAATTCTCTTTGTTTGAATGATCCTTTCCACCTGAAATTAAAAAATTTTAATGATTATTCAATGAAAGCCATCATATTATTATTAAATAACTAATAATGACATAGATAGGTAAATCAATTTAATTATATTAACAACGTTCTGGACAAAATTCCTTAGTCGACTCATTTTCATCAATTTTGCATTTGCATGAATTCATGAAAATCACTGCAGTTGATTTAGCAAAAGTACGCATTTCATCATCCCGAACACCAGCAAAAACCAACGTAATAGAATTGTGCTCATGGACGAAAAAATATAGTAGGAAAGTAGGAAAGTCAAAAAGAAGGAAGACAAGACGCACTTGTACAGTACATCAGGAAAAACAAACATTCTGAGTCATCTTCCGAACACATCAACCAGGCCTAAGGTATATATTAACATTCTTCATGAAATGATCTTCCAGTTCTATCTAACACTATCCGTCTGACGCACTCTAAGCTCGACTCACTCACTTCATTTCGTTTAGAAAGTCATACTAGACACCCGAAATAAATCATCATCCCACATAATTCCTTTCATTCCGCCACATTTAGACTTTCGGATATATACCATAATATACTGCACATAACACAAACCTTGCATAGCTTTTTCAGCCCAACTGAGTGAGCTAGTGAGCTTTAGTAAAACGAACGAACAACTACAGCTTTAAAAACAGAAGTTAACTAAACTTACTAGTTTTCTCCATGCATAGCTTTTTCAGCCCAACTGAGTGAGCTAGTGAGCTTTAGTAAAACGAACGAACAACTACAGCTTTAAAAACAGAAGTTAACTAAACTAACTAGTTTTCTCCTTCCTGTATACCATGTCCTCAGTCAGTCCTCATAGACCTCTACCTCTACTAATCACAAGCGAAAAAGCGAGCTTATTTTGCCACCGCATGCATCTGATATAACTTGTGTATATCCACAGAACATTACATAAGCAAATGTCTTATTTTAAATTTCAAACTTCCATATCAAGCTTAAGCTCAAAGACCAAATTATACCTCTATAAATACATGTACTAATACTAAACTAATTCCACCGAATATAGTAATTATATTATTATAACTATGCAATATTATCATCTTATGTAAAGAGTTCAGCATGCGCCACGATACGATCATATACCTGGTAAGTTGGAACTTTGGAAGACATTTCAGATAAGTATACAAAGACAAACTTCTGTAGTGCACCAAAAAGTGTATCATGCATGCAATGCAAACCCACCTCCTCTGCTTTCAACTTTAAAGTTAAATTCCACTACCAACACGAACACAGGAGCTACTAGCTACACATTCGCCATACAATCCCACAACACAACTGTCTAGTACCACTGATAGTATACACACATCAAACAGTTGTGAAATTGGCTCCTTCCCAAAAACTTAAGAATAATCTTCCACATATCTCTCAAGGTATATCACTTTGAGCTTCATAATACTTAAGTAGCTGTAGATAGTTACGTCTTCTTTCGTTGCCATCTATAATTCTTAAGACATACATTAGTACAGAATTCCACTATATCGCTACTCTAAACTCGACTACTACTTTGCCAACTCTATAAACATTGCATTGCATTTTTAAATTATAAACATCCAGCCAAAGTAGCGATAAGCCTAGTGGAAACAGAAACGAGTGAGCATTGCATCAAATCCTTTCATTGTACTTCTAAGTGTCTCTTTTTATCGCTCTCTTTCACTATCTCGGCAGTACTACAAGCTCGACATTTTACCCAAACGCTATAAATTTCGAACATGTCTCATCTAACGTTGAAAAAATGAGGTTTTAATCCACAAGGGATAGAAAAATTACCCCGAAAACAACAACGAAAAGGCGTACATTTCAAGTATAATGCCACTAAGATTTAAACGGGTAAAACCAATGAGCCAAAATATACAAATTTTCTTATGACAAGTCCTAGAGGCTGCACTGCTGAGAAAATAATACGCTCTATAAGTCACATAAACGTTCATTTTCATTAATTTAAATTGTGTTTTATCCGCAGACACAAATTATATAAATATTATTATTATCGAGCTATCTACACCTACTAGGTATATGTATACTATATTATATAGGTATACTTATTATACTCATTCATAGTAAATAATAGTAATATTGTTATGATTTTAATTTTAATATCATTCGTTAAGTCAAGTGCCATGTCAATTCCTCGATAAGAAACGAGTTACCATCATGTCCAGCCCTACCTAGGGTACTGCAACTGCAGATAGTGGAAATGTTGACGTTCCAAATCCCAAATCCCATGATTCAAATATTAAACTAACTTAACTAACAAGCAATGCTTACCTATTCTATTTATGCTAGCAAACTCCATCTCAAATCTCAACATAATAACCTCAGCCAGCACACAATCAGCAATCAGACAGAATCATCATGCATTCAATTTCTTCGGGGTGAATGGGAACCGCAAACGTTGCGCGTTGGGGAGTTTGACTTTGAGTGTATGTGTGTATGTAAACCATGCATGCTTAATGCAACATAAAAATACCTACCTTTCTAAATGCAATTTAATGAATATCTAACGATTTATATTGTTTTTCTTTCATATCATACCTTACCTTATTACTTATTAGGCAGTGGTTACACTGACTTTTAGCATCAACGATATTTATTATCGGAGAGAAATGTCTGTGCAAAAGTCTGTCTGTGTCCCAAAATTACCACAACGCATGTGCGAGTCAGACGC
>JABASI010006282.1:0-11063 GCA_019776505.1 Tomocerus nigrus
TTTTTTTAATTTTCAGTCAGAATAGACTTTTTCTGATAAAATCTTTGTGTAGGCCGAGACGATCTTTTTTCAAGAGCATTTGTCTATCATCATTCTCTTTCAGTTTTCATCAGACATGGTTTCCAGGCGTGGAAATACGCTCCACACATTACTAGCGTATTAAGTAGGTAGAGGATTTGAATTATATGTTGCAGTATATAAGTGTAACTTTGTTATTGCGAATATCTGTAGAGAGAGGAAAGCGTCTGAATCGTAGGAGTAAAAAGGAAAAGGAAAACTAAACAAACGCAAAGTCCTGGGCTGGAGTGGTTTTTGCTATTGTAAAGTGCCTACACGACGGCTACTGTAGTGCCAGGCTGGAATTCTGCTGCTGCGGGAGAGAAAGAGAGAGAGAGCGGCTCTTAATACAGTCTTCTCTTTATATCTCGATAGTTGGTCTGGGTGGGAAGTGTACTAAACTTTTGCAAAGAGAAATAGTAGCTGGAGAATTCCGCTTTTGGCTTATATCATAGCATTCTTGGTAAAATCGATGGAAAAACTGGCGTTGCGTGTTTGAGTCTCCTTTATTGCTCACAGCTCACACGCCTGATCACCAATTCAATCGACGTGTCCCTCCTTTCATTTCTACTTTGCTGGAAAATGTGATAGGAAACCGGTCAGAGTTGTTGCCTGGCCTGGGCATATCCATGTCATAATCCTTTTATGTTCCTCCAGAATTCACATGACCTTGTTAGCCTATTCAAGGCAAAGCTACTAAGACACCACCATCATCTCCCTTCTCTGAATACCCTTAAACTCAATTCTACATCTACTATACTCATCTCTATAATAATAATGATATATAGTCCGCGCGGAGAAAGCCAAGTACCTGCTTCATAGAGGAGGAAACTCTGATCTACCTATCTGTGTCTCAACTTGGAAAAAAATTATTCGGGAGTGGATACGGAAGTTAAGTTCTTTATCTCCCTTGCCCTATATCTACAAACACGAGATTCCCTAACCCAATATACTCTCTTCTAATCGAAGTAGAAAAAGAAAATACTTTTACTTTATTAGTTTCACCGAAGAACAATCTTACTAGTCATCTATTATCCTACTGCTCTACTTACAAACAGTCTTCTACCTCTTGTCGGATAATATCCTGGAAATATTTCTTTTTTCCCATAACCCCACGTGATTTAAAAAAAGTAAATCAATAAAGATTTTTTTCACAACTACAGATTTTTCCACTCTTTGAAAGAGCTGAGAGAAATGTTCCTGGTGGATAAATTCAAAGTGTTCTTATCCATCTACCTAAATAAATAGTGAATGCCTATTTAAATAATTCATTTAATACTATCCGCAGGATACTTCAAAGATTATAGCTAGGAGAATTACAAAGATTTATAGAGATGTAAGTACTAAGTGTGGTCTATAGGAAATATATTATTATTATAGCAAATGTTCTAAACGTAAAGCTCAATGCACTAATCGACTCTCCATTGTCTGGAGTAATGAGTTAACACCGGGTGGCTGCATTTCTACCAATTCTGCAGATCTCAACCATGATATAATATTTCATTTAATTAACTCACAGATTACGAATCCAAGTAATAACAACTTCCACCAGCATCCATGTGTGTGCAAATAAATGATTACGGAATTAGAATTCTCGAGAAATTCCCACCACGATTCTCCTATACAGATAGGTACCTATTAAAACGCTACACACTCTATACTTATATCAGAATACGAGCAACTAGTAAAGAAATGCATTAGCAGCAGTTGTATCAACTTGTGTGCAGCAGACAGCTTACGTCTGTGAACTCATTCAACTGTAACATAACTAAACATCCACTTTAATCAACTTATAGCGGCTCTTTCTCATCTTTATTCAATTAAGTATTCCTTAGATCTATGCTTGTCATATCACACAAATGGCAGTAGGCAGTTTTTGTGTTTCCCTAATGAAGATCATTATAAATGCACCTAATACACCTAAAATATACGCCTAACTATGTATCTATCTATATACGCCTAACATTAAACATTTTGGTCAGACCATTTAACCATATTTAACCATAATATTATTATTGGTCGTTTGTTGTGTGTGTGTTATATAAGGTTAGCCAATATTACTACAGGGTGAAGGCTTTAGGCCTTAGGCTCAAGCCACCCGATATCCGGACCTATTGCCAACTCCTCTTAAACAAATTGCATTGTTATTGGTTAACTCGGAAGGTTAGAGTATCATTGAACCAGTTTGCAGAGTTCTTAGCCAATAGACCACCAGGCTGGTCTTTTTAGTAGTAGCACGCAAATATATTGAAATAATGCATTTTGACAGAATATTCGAAACGATTTCCCAACTTTCCCACGAAATATTAATCTAGATTGTAGAAGATATTCAGAGACAAGAGAAAAGGTACAGTAATACATTGTGGATGTTAAGTTAACATGCAATAGATGTTAACGATGTATTTTAGTACATTGCATTTGAAAGCAAACGGTCTTCGTCCAAAAATGCTCATCCTTTTAAGCTCTGACAATAAATATCAAACTACTACTGACTTTAGATGGAGGATATAATAGTAGAAGGAGCTGAAAGAGCCTGAAAATCCTTTCTATGCTCATTATTATGGCTAAACACAAGACTTTTAAAGTACTTACGCTGAAATGTATTGTATTGCTTGTATAAGGGCATTAAGAGGACTTTCTATCGCGTTGCATTAATAATTCCTTCATGCATTCCTTTTGTTAAAGGATATACTACCCATTAACGCAACTGCAGATAGAGGAACACTGCAAAATCCCATAGGTAGTTAGAGTCGTTCTCGTTACAAATGGATCGAATTTCCCTTGATGACCTACACTACGGCTGTGTGCAATGGTCAGTTTAATGTAATGATAACACAGGGATTTAGTTGCAGTTACATAAAACTTTGTACTTTGTACATAATAATTATTAGTTGAGTAACATGATCTATTCAGTATTCAGTTTCACAATTCTTAGTACAATGTCATGATGTTTAGTTGAATTTATTTATTTTTAGTTGAAGTTCGTGTTCATTATAATACTTAGTTGCTTTTTATATCTCGTTAGCTGAATTTTTTTTATTCATAGTAGTAGTAAGTAGTAGCAGTAGCATAGTATAATATTAGTAGTACGAGGCGAGGAGGTTAACTATAATATTTTGTATAAGTGAATTATATAAATTGCTACATATTTCATCCATAATAATTCTATTTTTTATTAGTCGTATTCGTGATCAGTTGGTCAGCCCAATTAGAGATTACACGATCCAACTTTTTATTGTCTGCATAGGAAAGTGTTTTGAAATTTTTTCAATTCAGGCTTTTCAAACTGCCATTTGATGATTTCCCATGCTACAGTATTTGTGCAGGGGCATTCGGTACAATCGTATTTATTTTTTTAACCAGGTCCATAGAATTTGTATTAATTCCCTGCGTTCCTTTCCTCATTTCTAAATAAGTGGATAGCTAGCGCATAGGTATCGTTTTGCAAAATCTTTCATCGTGTGTGAATGTCCTTGTTATTCGAAATGGTAGCAATAAAAGTGTGACTGTGGGTAATTCATTACTCAGAGAAAATTACATGTTACTGGAACTCCCATTAATTCTTTCTCTGTGGTAATGTGCACCGGTACACTTTTGAGTTTATTATTGTACTTCTCTTCATCACACGACAACTCATTTGTACCGCTTATATTATTATATGTGAATACTGACACCTATACTTAATATGACATATGAAAGCTATCAAAATCCTGGTCAATCTAATCTAATTACTTAAACGTGAAAAACGGAATTTGTTAATATTTAGCAATTTAAGTGGTCATTCCTAGACGCTGATCACTTCCAATTTATTTTATTATTATTATTCCAATTCAAAAACCTTAGATGCATTTGATCAGGTGTGTGCTTTAATTAACTGTCGACATTTGTCTCAGACATACAGTTTTTATTATTTCACACAGTGCCTTTGCATTGATATAGGTGTTCGAAATTATACATACACAGTTACACAGCACACATGATACTGCATGCGGGAGCCTTCTAATTGATTTTCAGTACTGTTTAGCACATAATAATAATATTATAATATTTAACTTGCTTATAAATGCCTGTGTTGTAAAATATACCACCGCTGGTCGCCTTTAGTGCAATATGATATTATTAAACCAATGCGATGTGATTTTGATACGATGATATTCCGGAGAAGCCATGAAAAATAACGTCATGCTGTCGTCAATTAAGGACTATTTATTTCTTGGCTCATCGCGCATCGCATTACAATTTGTTGCTTAATGTAAGCTCACGTTGCAAATTGAAAATTAGGCCTATACTTATACAGTCAGTATAGTAAGCTAGTACGTAGTAACTAGTAAGCTATGGTCGAGCTCGAGCTATAGTATTAGTATTATTGTATTATCAATCAAGGAAAAATAAATCTTGATCAATAAACAAGATTAGGAACACAGATAATGCATGCTGGTTTAAAAAAGATACAATAATCTGCATTTAATTGATCGCATTTGCATTGGTTACCATCAGAAGAAAGACCTCATATGCTATCAGCAGAATAATCAGTCAGCTTTATCACAATTACTTGTATGCAAATATGCAAATATTATTGGAGGAATTTTTTTTCACAACACACAATATTTATAATGTATGCTCCTACCCTTAAGACAAAAATATGGGTAGCTTGTTGTGGGAACAGAGTTGTGACAATAATAATCCTGCATTAAATATGGATAAAAAATAAAGTGATACAAAATGATGGTATTATGTAGGAGGAACGCTATTTCATAATATAATAAATCAGATTCCACCTTCAGACATTATTCGCAAAAAATTTGGTAAATGAATAGCTCTCGTGTACAATTCTTGTCAGTTTATTGTTACAAAGGTTAAAGGTAAGGGAGTCAAATGGATTCGTTTAGTACAGGAATTTGTGCAATAAATCTCCAATCATTGTACATGGCCATTATCGTGCGGTTAAATGAACATTAGAAAAAGTGATCTATTATAGTAAATACATACAATAGGAGATATTACATATATCAACCTAAATCCTGTCGTATTATGCATAATAAATATCTATAGTAGATATAGAGCATAGACACATGGCATGTGTCTGAAATGGAAGATATTATAACAATTATGTATTTTACGGACCGATTAGGGAGAACATTGTGTATTTTCAGACATGAAAGATATATGGGAGCATTTCTGCATGAACTGTTAGACATTTACTGCTGTAAAATCAATAGCACCAAATGCCGGGAACAAATTGCAATCTTTTACTGGTACATTACTTATTGTTAGTATGCTATAAGTAGCGGATGTAAAATATTGACAGTTATCCAACAGCGCAGAGATGTTTGCTTGTTTCATTTCCTTTTAGAAACGAGTAAAGGAAGTTGATCCTAACTTTAAGTACTACCTAACAAAATAAAATGAGTATAATATGATACTCAATTACTCTTATACATCATTTGGTAACTGTTTGCCCTTCAAACACTGTTTTATTTGCTTTTACTTAGTATTTTCTGTTATTTATGAGTTCTATTAACTACCAGAAGGAGAATTATGACCGAGGGAATGTAAAATAATTGAAATAACTTATATATACTTACCTAATTTTTTCAATGCAGGAGAAATGTGAACCAAGTCGTTATCAGCGAGCCAAGTCTTAAGGTCAGCACTGAAATCTTGATCAGTTTGTGATTGTCGTTTTGGTTGAAATGGATTTCGAAGAAATTTAAGTTTTGCACCGAGATGATTAGATGAGATCAGTAAGTCACATAAGAGAAGACAGCCAAGAGCAATGATTAAAACTAAAACTAGCCACTTAATCCCCACTAAATAGTTCCAGTAAGGAAGTTTGTTTTCTTCCTGGCACTGTGAGCTTCTCTCTCTTCTATTTACAGTGTTCACAGAGCCAGTTGTTCGGGGAGTTGTGTCCCCTGATGACACGTCGCCTCTACTCACATTATTTAAATTTCGACATGGAGATTCTTCTGCCAGAGTTTCTGGTGAGATCGTTGACATTTTATTTTTGAGCTGAAACTCCTGGAGAGTAGTTTCTTTGTGGACGGCCCTCCTCAATCATTAATTGAATTATTGTTGGATTATTGAATTTGATGGATGAGCCTTCTTTTTCTTTTGTCTTTGCTACACAATCAGTCATGCAACTTGACAAAGATCCTTTATATATATATATTGCATACAGTTTCAATAATTCAATTCTGGAATCGATATCTTATAGGTAATTTAATACCTAACAATATTGATGTACGGAAATAATAATTCGATGTAATAGGTACACGGAAATCCGCATTGATTTTCCAAGTCTTCGGCTATATAGGAATATTTTCATTCGTTATTGATTTATTGGAACATCAATCAATACTTCCTTTTCCCAGCTTCTGTGGATATAAAAAATGTAAACATTACACATCACATGCACATGTATGGAAAAGCAAAATTGCGTTTTGATATTTTTCTTAATTAAATATGCAAAGTGAAATACAACAAACATCCCAAATCTGTTAATTATTGTTAAAATTAATTACATTGCTAAAAATGCTGTTGGCACTGGCAGTGCATACAGGAATTAAAATTACAAATAGTGAAGGTTTCTAAATATAGGTACCTATTTTTTATACAAAAATCTGTGTATTTAGATTAGGAACAAAATGATTTTGCTTTAACATTTAAAGACAGATTAACATGATTAGCCTTATCGTATCATGTGTATACATGATACGGCGGGATTAGGATATTGACACACACATAGCAGACTATACTTTTTAAAGGATGTGTTAATAATAATGTAGTATTTGTTAACCAATACTACAATTCACATTTAAATTTTCCTTACGTTCAAACACAAAAGACGTCCCAGAAGTAATGTGGAAGTTTATAGCAATTGAATGGAGCACCCATACACATACTACGTCACAAATAAGTATATAAAACCACTTTTTTCCTTACAATTGCGATTTGTATTATGTATCATATGAGAGTTCACATAGGCAAACGTAAATATTAAAGTTGTAGCTATTATAATAAGTCATAAGTTTAAGAATACTTAGGTTCCCACACAAGACCAACAAAACGAGTAGTCAACAGAAAATGAAAGACTAAGGTCTTTATTAATTGAAGGCAACATTAAATAAAACTGAATTTAATTAAAAGCATAGAAAACTTTGCATCGGCAGCAGCAGGTAAACTGCCAGACTCAAGTTGAAAAGCGAAGTTTAAACTGGTAGAACTTGTTCAGCTAAAAGTTGAGCTGTGTGTATTGGAAGAAGTAGCAAATGTAAATGTCAAAAACAGCAGGAGAAACCCAAGTTCAGCCTGTGATGTAAGGTAAGAACTAAATTCCTCAAGAACCAGAGATGGACTTACTTTATACATACGTAGACATTATACGTCCTATACTCAGTTTCAGTGAACAAACTAAGCTTTTTTATCGGGGATAGGGATATTATGAGAACACACGGTGAAATGGGGTCAACTTTTATGTTCTATCATTTGATAAGCAATGTGGTATATCCACAAATAGATGTGTGGGCGATTAACATCCAAGGATGCACACAGTTATACTGTAATGAGATTATGTTTGTCTGAAATTTATTATGCATGTGCAAACAATATATAAATATGGTGGAGCGACATCGAATTCGTTTCACGTTGAAAATGTTATCTATAGCGAATCTTAAATAATCTTGCACAACATGTTCACATATTATTGTAGGTCTTGGCAGAATGTCATCCGAAATGCAGTCGGCCCCAAGAAAACTGAAAATTATACCACAAATCCGACTAGACATGCAAGACATGTTCTGCTATTTATTTATACCATTACTGAGCATCGGGCTAATGTAAATATACCTAGTATAATTCTTACGGGTATTTTCTTTTCTTCTTTCTGCACAATGTTGAAAATTTTTCTTTTCTGTTGCAAATGTGATTTGAAATTCGTTAAGGGAGGCTATAAAACAATTGTCTTAATGAGCATTCTAAAATTCGAGAAATTGCTGAAAAATAGTCTGAATACTGTGCAATACGATAAATCTACAGTGTAGGAAGGTATAATGGCGCTCATAATTGACATTATTCAAGAATCGCTGTTGTTTGTACTCGTTAGACCAGCGACCTATTTAGTGCGTCCTGAAATAAAGTCTCGAGGAAGACACAAGACTTTCATCCGAAAATATGTCACACATCTATTTCAATCTGTTCCGCATTCTTTCTCACATCACGTTTTCCATATAAACATTTATTATTTTATAATCTTGTAAGTTCCGCTTTCCCAAAGATTTATTGTATCTTTTAGATCCGAAAGTGTTCAAACAATAAATTATCAAATGCCAAAAAATAACCACACTTGCATTATTGCAAAGTTCTTATAGTCCTTGGCTCACATCTTAATCCCAATCTTATTGATTTTATTAAAATCCAATTTTGTAATTTTTTTGGTACATAAGTATGCTTACTCTATCTTAACTAAACCGCTGCTGTAATGGGGCATTCTTTTTGTTCAATAAGATTTTCCACTCCTTTAGGAACTCTTTCCCAACAATCAATTGTCTTCCGTACACCCCAAGTAATCTTTTGCTGGAATCGTATATTTCTGGAGCTGTCTGAAAAGTTTTACAAAAACAATTTATAGAGCAGTGCGAAGATGATAATTTTCTTTGAAATTTTTCAGCTGGAGCATTTTAGAAGATCTTACGATAAGCACCGTACATTTCTTTCTTTAGCATCCTTAACCAAAGGGGACTCCCATGGAAAATACATTTGAAAATCTATGTCTCCAGATATTTGATCTGAACACTCCAGTGCGTACTCAAAGATGTCTGTGTCACTAACATTTGAGCTGATACTGATTTCGTTGTCCGTTAACGGTGTTGAAAATTCGTATTCGCTTTCTTCTGGCATTTTGTGCTCCTCGTGTGTCATGTTATTTGAGCCTGTAATTTCTTTTAAAATAATCCTTATTATGATAAATGCCAACTACCAGGTACCTTTAAATATGAAACGGGTTATCTTATTGGTATGGAAAATGCCATTATGATCATAATACCAAGAAATCCTGACGATGGAGATTCTACTCTTGATAAACCGTGTTTAGGTGTACTGCAGTATATTCTTGGCTCAATTTCCTGTACTATAGTAGACACTTCAGTTTTCTGTTCCGGTTTTGCTTGGTTATTTCGAATATTTCCCTTGTACTGAATTGGGGGTAAGTCTTTGAGGGCTAAATTAGTGGCTTTCAGTTTTTCTTTTCCTTTTAGTTGTTTCACATCATCAAGTAACTTGCTGGCTCTGATTAAATGAATCACATTATAATTCATTTTCACCAAAATGTGTTTTATGTGATCAGCTTATACTTACATGTACACTGGATCATGGCAAATTCTTTTAAATTCTTCAATAGGTTCCATCAATCCTTCCATAATCAACTTATTTATCCTTTCCTTTTCGTTTTTCATTCGCCTCTCGTCATTTTCTGTATTGATTTTCTGGAGCAATTCGTCAAACTTTGCGTAGATTTTTCTTCTCTCTGCCCCTAACTTTCTTTCAATATTCCCGTTTGTTTGCAGAATTATATAACTTCTGTGTATTAAACCATCGTTTAAATGGATGAAAATAGATCAATGTAGCCAAAGTAAAGTTTAATTTAATTTAGAAGCATATTAATTACCGTCTTGAACGATACTGAAGGTAACTCTGTAAGTAATCGGATACTTGTTCACGTATGAAAGCATCTGTTGGCCCACTTAATCCAGAGAAAATTAATTCTTGACTCAAATTATGCTCTTCCCAAATTCTTGATAATCTCTTTTGACCTGCATGGCTGAAGAAACACATTGGAGTAGAGTTACAAGGCACAATAATTTCCTTTCTCCGTTTCAAACGTCGACTTCCTAATTCTTCCCCTGGCATTTTTGATGAAAGTGTGAGAGGAGGAAATGCGTTAAGAGAAAACTGAAGAATGAAGATATTCAGCAATGTTCCTTCTTTTATATTCCTCGTACTGTATGGGAGGAGTTGCTAGCAGACTGTGTAATCTCCTACAAACTCAATTCAAAATGTTACTGACTTTTAATGGAATTCAATGACGGACTTATACATTATAAACCGATTGATGCCTTATTTCTTGGAGAAAGTGTAAGTGTAAGAGGCTCTTGAAGTACCGTATTCTTTTGTGCTGTCAAGTGCAGTAAAGATGAAAAGACGTTTTCTGTATTTCATATTATGCTCCTTTTTTATATAATCCATTGTGTTTTCACTACAAATAGTAGACAAGTACCTAAATGAGGAGAAATGATGCAGGTTGCGAGAAGTGTTACTTGTACCAATACAAATAAATAACAGAAAATTGATTGAAATTGTGGATAAAGTCCCAGTCTTATAAGCAAATATAAATGTGCCATGTATACAAAGAGGACAACAAAAGACCCTTGTTGAGTTATTATTATGTCTGTAGGACAAGCCTACAATCACAAGTGTAACTGACGGGAAATGAAGGAAAATGACAAATGGATTTTCGTGTGAAAATGAACACTAGGATCTGCCTGCCGACATTGATTGTTCTTTAACAATAAGACCCTCTTGGTCAAGGCTGAATGAACACATGTTGTTGTAGCAAATGACTCAGATCAACAAAGAAAATATTATATGCTGATGATGTAGTAAAGAAGAAATATTCAGAAAAAATAATTGCTTCAAAAACCCATTTTCTCTTTCATTAATTTTATTTGCAAAACACAAAATCGCTAATCAAACAACATATCGATACAGTCAGATCACATTCTTACAAATTATGCCTACTCTTAAACCGTAAGAGCAGTGAGTAAACATTTTGTTAATAATTATTGTTTTCAAGATATTTTAAAACAGAATCCAAAAGTCAAATCAGATTTACAACTACTGTAGTACTATTTATTGTAATATCAAAGAAATGGCGTGGTTAGAGAATTTCGGGAAAATACATGGATAGAGTACAAAAAAATCTGTGCACAGTGTGTCGACAAGTCACTCCT
>JABASI010006283.1:0-11062 GCA_019776505.1 Tomocerus nigrus
TGGACTCGAAAAAATAAATTGAATTGGAGAAAAGGACCAGAAAACATAAATTGAGGAAAAGGGCTGGAAATAATAAATTGGGAAAAAGGACTGGAAATATTATGTTTGGTAAAATAACAGGAAAAAGGATTGGAAAATTTATTTTGTGTAAATATGACCGGAGAAAATATTTTGAGAAAATGAATGGATTTTATTTAAAATTAGTGAAAATATTTATTTTTCAATGAAGTACCAACTTTTATAACAATAGATGCTTTTCTTGGTCTGTAGAACTCGTTCCAATACTTCTCGACGAGGTCGCCAATTTCTTTGTCACTTTTCATTGGCGCATACTCGGATAAACATTTTGAACCGTTGGGAGAAATATTTTTGAACAGTTCATTCCATTTGTATAGCATGAACACCTCGGGTTCGCTAGTTAATTGAAAGTCCTCATTCTCAAATGTATTTTTGAAGTATAAATCGTTACCTTACAGTGTAAAAATCATGATTAGCATGAATTAAAATGAATTTAATCCTGATCAATTTTAATTTTTCAAATAAAACATCAAGAATACTCTGTAAAGGATTTCTAATGAACTGCCGGATGTGTTCCATATCAAGATTCGGTTTTCTTATAATTTGAGCCAAAGCTTTTAAATAAGGGTCCAGTTCTATACCATATCTGATGTGATAAAATGTTGTTTGATCTACATCAATCTTTGAAGTAGGTACAGCATTACTATCCAAGTTATAGGAACTGGAATGAGCAAAAAAAATAAATTATTCTTCACTCTTGCTACGCTAAAATTTTATTTTCAATATTAAATTCATGTAGGTATACATGAATTAGCTGTCGACAAAGATCTCCAATTCCAGGATGGTACCCCTCGTCGTGAATACTACCACACTCAAAAGTTAAACAGGCCTTCCCTTCTACACTAGCTATATCTGCGGTGCATTTAACTTCCCTTTCGATTGCTTCACTAGCAGAAATCCTGTTTCCTTTATTCAGACCCAAGATTGATTGCTTTTCCTTAATTAAAATCGCTTTTAGCCCATTTGGTAACTGCAAATATTTGTAAGAACATGAATCCCCATTGTAGGATATAGGTGTCCTGCTCGCAACATTTTTTGCCATAATTCTTAACAACTGCTAATAATTATTACAATAGCGGAAATTTTTTATAGTTTTAAACGGTAAAAGACTTTATAGTTAGTGAATTATTATAATAGTTCTATTATTTATTTAATTTCATGATATGGATTGAAATGTGAATAATCCGTTCCAGCAAAAAGTTGCTCCAGCCAGAATTTGTCAAGTTGCCATTAGAAATAATTTGAATTCCTACTAAAATTATGAAAACTTAATTTTTCGGAGAGTGACGTCGCGTCGATTCTTCATATACCTACTATTAAAATTGCCTGTACGAGTACAATGATTGGAAACAACGACCACAATTTTACGCAATAATTAATAGTTTCATTTATATATTTTTTACAAATAAATATAGGTTAGGTACATAGAGGCAGTCATACAGATGAGAGACGATATACCAATGAAAAACAAGTAATAAAGCCTTTTGTACTTAATTAACTCAATCACTGGTAATATAACTAGCAAATAGTATTGACAACAAAATAAAATTAACTAATTAGTGTTTTGTGAATAGAAACACGGCCGTTAATAGCTCGTACAATTATAACATTAACTTTTAGTTTCATAATCTTAATATTAAATATTATTTGTATTTCATTTTTAGTAGAAAGCAAAATTGTATACAATTATTTAGCAGTGTACTATTACGGGGTATGAGTATGTTTCCCTCCGCTCTAGGATGTTGGCGACTGTCGTATTTGAACATAGGAAGGAGACCATGAGAGTATACAGACTACAGACTGTTTAAATAAATCGGTTCTACTACTAGATCATAAGATTGCTTCTTAGAATTTTTTTGTGGAATAATTCTAACCAAGAAATACCATGCTTACAATAATTACCATCGTCCAGGAATAAGATCAGGTTCCAAACGACTAGGAGTTGCAACCAAAACCAAAATATCTAAAAATTACCTTAGAATATCTGGACAACTTTATCAGATATAAAGCAAACAGTCAGAGATATATATTATAGGTATTATTAGATATTATACCTATATACCCGATTTACCTATATTTATATACCTAACTTAATGTCCATAGTATTATTTAAGTAATTTTATCCGTGTTGTATCCATAAGATAACATTTGATAAACTCATATTTTGTTGTCAGAAAATTTATAATAAATAATAATCAACTGGGCCAATTCATCATTTACAATAGAAAATGAGTAAAAAAGCATGAATAGAAAACGGACAGAACTGGCGTTAACAACTTTAAGAAGTAACTTTTCCTAATAATAAATATTATTAATATTTAATTCAATGTTTGCCATTCTGATAATATTATATTAAGAACCGGGTTGGACCTTTGCACATTTTCTGTGCAATAAATATTAAATATTTCATTTTCTGTCATTTCAGAAAGTATTTATCTAACGTACAAAGAACTACTCACTATGAAATATGCTCTATTCTATACTACAATTACAAGTGTTACATACAAACTAGTAAGATAATAGTCATTTTGTTCCTGAAGAATAGCATAACACTAAAGATTCATAGAAAGCCTAGAGATCAAAGTTAGATGGGATGTGTACTGTGTATTTAATGTAGAATTGGTTTTGTACCAAGAATTTTAAACTACCTAAACTAAACTTATTTCGGTGACAAGAACAAATACATTTTTTGATTCTGCATTCTTTTCACCGGGTTGATTTTCTTCAAAAGATGTGCGATGACATTTACCATGTCTTGGCTGGAGATCTTGGTTTTCTTTGATTTGAACTTTTGCAATAGTTCTGTGGCAGTCATGGGTTTCCTGGCCAAGTAGCGTCTGACAGAATCTTCTGTGATTCCCTCCAATCTATTTATTTTACAATATAAACGCATTAGTTTTATGCAAACAACTGAATTAAGAAATTGGAAAAAACAATAATTATTAATAATTAAAAAATATCTTACGCTGCAGACTGCATTATCGAAGGAGACATTTCGATTTTTGCCTTTTTCGAAGAAGTGGCCAATCCACTAAAAATATCCGCAGAAGCTTTGCGCTTCACTCCACCAGCATGATCTGCATCAGCTGTTCCATCTGGAGAATTATAACCGGAATTATTTCCACTGCCACTGGAGTCGGAGTCAGCTGGATCAATGAAACTGTCAACGTCGTCCACTGGCTTTTCATCTTTCTCATCTTCTTCGTCATCATCCGAAAGATTTTCTGTCCCGTCTTTTTTGTTCTTCTTTGGGCGCTTCTTCTTTTTCTTCTTATCTTTCTGCTCCACGTTGGTCTTTTCATCTTTGTTTGATGGACCTGGGTCATCTTCCTTCTCTTCCTCTTTATCTTCTTTGGTTTCCTCATCTTCTGATGAATCCTCAGAATCTAAGAGTCCTTTCAAGCCCGACTCTTGGTCAACACCAAGTTGTGCGGCTTTCTTTTGGGCCTCCTCTTCCGATTCGGAACTAAGTAATCATAAAAAAAATAAATTACAACAATTTCCATAATGCCTACCACGCTACAAAACTATTACTTCAAAAACAGTACTCAGTTCTACATCACAACAGAAGATTTTCTAGAAAACTCACTCGGTGGAATCCGAAATATAATCCAACTCTCTTCCCTCGCCGTCTCCATCGTCAGAGTCCTCCATTCCTTCGTCATCAGAAGTTTTCTTCTTCTTATTTTTACCAGGTCCATTTTTTTCTGTAACCAAGTGCAAAAAGGTTTAGGCAATTGTATATTACTTGCTAATATATTTTATGACATATTTTGCTTACTTTTCTTTTTCTCATTCCCATCTCCCTCCGGCTCAGAATCGTCTTCTTTATCGTCACTATCGTCCCAATCGTCCATTTCACTGACCTTTAACGCAGAAGAAGCTAGAAAAAACCAAAATTAAAACTTAATTAGACATCGTATTGCAGTTGGTTGATTTTTGACAAAAATTCACAAAGAAATTAATAAACTTACATTTATTTCTCGTCCCTGGCTTTCCATTTCCTTTTTCCGCGTCGACGTCAGCTTCATCTGACTGCATTCGTTTTGATACCATCAGCGAAAAATAATTCATGATCTTATTTCGCCTGCAAGACAAAATAAAATATACAATGATATTATGTATTTTAAAAAGTATAGTATAGTTTCTATACATTAATTACAGTACATTTCTTTGTTGATGCCATCAAAATGAGGAAATAAGAATAAAACAGGTGGCATGAACAGTATGGGGGTTTATGGTTAGGTTGCAGCCAGGTACTGACTTCTGATTGAGGTAGGTAGTGATAGTATTATAGCTAAGACGTATTAAAATAAATCCGAATTATATAGTTACACTTTTTTGATTTACCTTCCGAATTCTTCTTCAGCTTCTTCCGCAGAGAGGCACTTGTACTTCTGAACGCTTGTGAAGTTAAACCAACTTTGCACTGGAAAGACCTCAAAGACTCCGTCCGCAGCTTGAGTAAATATGAAATAGGACGCATGTTGCGTAAGACCTCCGTCGCGGACTCCCCTATACCTGAAATAAGGAACTTGAAATTAAGTATTCAAGATCTTATAGTTTAGCCAAAAAATGAAAGTGAAAAGAACTTACTTGCGGCTAACTTTTTCTTTATCATTGGCCTTCAATACCCAAGGTTGATCTTCAACATTGACCTTCTTTTTCGCAGGTGTATATTTTCGACGACGGGCTTCTTCACGAGCTTCTCGTCCGTACTCCGAGCCAGCACCGAATCTAATGATTTTCAGTTTCCTCATTAGTTATTATTAAAGTTTTAGGCTATTTTTAATCTAGGATCTAGGGTAGTTATATATGTCAATACATCTTCGTGAACTTATATTCCTGCTTACTATTAAAAATTTCTAAATGTAATATAAGTAATCACAGTAATCAGTACTTTGGTTGGTCATCTTCAATAACATTAGATTTCTGAGATTTTACACCTCCATCGTCCCTCTGCATTTTGACATTAGCCCACTTGGTTATATCCACATTCAAAGCACCATTGAAACGCATCATTGATATCGGCTTGACATTTGCTCTATTGAAGAATATATAATGGAGTTAATATATATTATTATATTTATAATTAGGTAATAGAGATACAAAAAATATATAAATATAATATATTAAAATAGTAAATAACAAATATTAAAATACTTGGGCACGCGTAAGGAGTATTCAATGATACTCTTCTGATTGGCTGATCCAGTAGTTGCTTGAGGTACTGTTTTGGATACTGAATTGTCTTCCGTGGTCCCAAGACTTTGCGAAACATTATTGGTTTTTGCTATTGCGTTGATGCTAATCGGAGACGAAACGATATTATTAGCACCTCCCATTACTGATGATGGCCTGATGGCCACCGATGCAGGAGTAGCAGCCTGCATTTTATTGTCTCGCACTTGAATAGTGATTTCTCCTTTGTATTGCTTTCCGATGACTCAAAGACGCCGACTTCACCCTGTACATCAACAAATTCCCACTACTGATAACATTTTGAGCTAAAAACCACTAAACTACAATTTAAAGCCAAAAGCAACCATTATAGAAAGGATTTTTAATTTGTTTTGTAAGTGCTATTCTTAATTTCTTACCCTTATCTTATTGAAAAGTCCTTATTGTTCACGCGTTTTTCTTGACTTTTTCAGCTGTCACTCGTCACTGGTAATACGTTCACCAGTTATTTGTCAATCCGTTATTTGGTTATCCCAACATGTTATCCTTCTGTATCAGTATATCATAGCAGCAACCAGTATCGTCCTTTTTCAGGTCTTGAGTCTTGATCTTGACACCAAACCACTCGCACTGCTCAGGTCCGGTGACAAATTCGCTGGAGTGGAGTTTGTGGCAATAAGTGGCTGGAAAAATAGAAAGAATTCATGAACATGTATTAATTTATCGAATGTTAGTGGCTGATAAACAAAGTAAACATTTAAATTAAAAATACCAAATGTTAAAATATTTATGTTTCCGCAATTTTATTCGCGCTATTCGCTTTCACAACAACATAACAGCCAGGCAGAGGCCAGCAGATCTGAAAATTCTTGAGCTTTGTAACTTTGTATTGTAGTTTTGTACGATACTGTTATGTATGTAGCAGTACTAGTACTGTGTGCTTGTGACTGTGACTGCTGTTAGTACAGTAGTGCAGTGTGAGACTGTGAGTGTGAGTGCTCTTTAAGCGGTCAGGAAGGAAGTACCTATACGTGTTAAATGGTGGTACAAATACCTACCTGTGTTGTTCTGTATTCACAAAAGCACAAAATTAATCTGATATCTACGCACTACTCACGCACTCACGCACCCATTATTGCATTCAGAAGGAATGGCACAACAGCCGACATCAATTCAAGAGACATCCGAGTCCAATGTGCATTTTTCAAAAGGCAAATCAAAAAAAATATCAGTAATGAGTAATGACGACCTAGTAGTTCTAGTTCTGTAACATTTTATAAGCAATAATTTCAATTAAAAATGTGTCATACATTTTCAGAAACTGCATGCACTTCTCTACGGATACATTATGTCGGCAACATAATTGTCAATATAATCGTCATTCAGTCATTCAGGAATTGCCATTTGGCGAGTAGCATTAATAATAATAATATTGAACTGATATTTAATAGTATTGTACAAATGTGGCTGTGACACGTCAAGAGCAGATGATACAAGTTGCGTGTACCCGCTAGCCGCGCGGCTAGCGGGTATTCTAGACTATCTAGACGTGCGTGGGGATGCCGGAGCCGGATGATGCGTTGTGTCATGTGAATGTGTGTGCATGTTATGCACAAAGTGCAGTCGCACCTACTATGACTATAACCTACCTAAGACGCACAAGCCACAGCCACACAGTAATATACAGTAATGCAGGGCAGTGCAGTGCAGGTAGTGCAATGTGTAATACAAGTAAGTACAAGGCAGGCAGGGCCTACCCTACCTGCCTGCAAGCGCAATACCGATGTACTTTGGTGAAGGAGGACCATAAGAAAGTCGTCTATTGAATACACACAGCTTCACAAGAGCTAGAGCTGCTTCATAAAAGTTGTACTTGCTTCCTGTACAGCACACACACGAAAAGCTAAAAGGTGCAAATTACGAATTTCATGTAAGTCCGTATGCGTATCTAAAATCTAAAGCAAAGCAAAGGAACACTCAATTTAATTTGAGCTCCCGAAATATTATTATAATATCTGAATAGTCTTGCCATTTTTCGTAATTTTTCCGGAAGTCTGCACCTAAGACTATATTCTACAATTCAACAATTCTAAATTCCGACAAAACTGTGCTGATATGATTGACAATTTTTGGAATTATTTAACCGGAAGGCAAAATAATTAGAAAACTGCTTACAACGCTGTGCGAGGAGCTGTTCTATACTTGTCTGGCTGTGTAAACATTATTGGGATGGTATGGTATAATAATACCATATAGCCTAAAAGAAATTGGGTAAGTAGTCTACCTAGTCTAAGTAGCCTAAATTCTCTAAGTTAACTCAAGTTAAGTACTATTAAGTATAGTCTTGCCAACTCATATTTACTATACTTATTGCTTTTTGGTATGTCATATGTATTATATTATAGGTATTCTTCTGTAAGTTCGCGTCAGCTTTTCAATATCAATAATAATATAAGTCCGATATTGCGATATTCCTTTCCAATCTAGCATCATCAGTCATCAGTATCAGTCATCATTCCCTTTTCCGTAGACCCCGTGTCGGCGTTTGGGGTCCATGTGTCGAAGGTGGGGGGGGGGGGGGGATAGTATNGTCGAAGGTGGGGGGGGGGGGGATAGTATGTTAGTAATAGTTACTAGTTACAATAATTTTAATTGTAGTACATGTTTTTTAATCGTATATACTATATACACCATTAAGTATAATGGAATTTAAAACGTCGGTTTGCTTTTAGGAATTCCGTGAAAGGTGTTTTCACAATATTGTAATACCTTTGTTGGATCGAAGTATTTTCTCCAATTTTTACAAGATGGATTTAAACGATAGTAGTGGAGACGAGTATATTCAGGCGAATGAAAAACGTGTAGAAGTTCCACCTGTCCTTCATTGTATTTCTACTGAAACTCCTTCGTCTTCTACTAACACCACCAGCTCAGATGATTTTTTGTGGCCGGAAAACAGGGCTCACCCGCTTCTCATTCCTTGGGTATTATTATATTTTTGATTTTGGTTATATTTAAAAAATGGTTTAGTTCAATCCAATTGTGTCTATAACTTATAATTATGTGGTGTCTCTGTCTACCTACAGTCAACTTTCAATTTTGGATTTTATTTCCTCGTTTAAAAAATGTTTGATTTTCTCTTTCCTCAGGTGGTTCAGCAAATATTCGAGTATCTTCCTTTGAAGCAAGTGGAGAAGCAACTACGTGTTTGTAAACTGTGGTCCGAGGAAGCGTCGAAAATAATAAGGAGACACAAAGTAATGGTGTTTTATGAAGAAGAGGTTATAAAATACTACAACTCTATTATGCGATCATCGTTCACGATGCCTCACACTGCTTTCGAATTCCATACTTGCAATTTAAGCTCCAGCAATAAACATTACGGCGAGTTCTGGCAGTTATTTGGAGGCTGTATTAAACGTTTAGAATTTCATCAATCAACTATAGACAGCCAAGCCCTCCTCAGAATTTTATCGAACGATGCTCCTAATTTGGAATGTCTTTTACTCAGGAATCCCCCGAAAATATTTCCATCGGATGAAACTACTCATAAAGCATTTCCTAATTTAAAAGAAATTATTTTTCAATATTTTCCATATTCTGATCTCGAAACGCGTAATTGTTTAAGACACTTGTTCAAACACGCCCCGAATTTGGAAATCATCCGCTTCTTGCCTATAACGACTCCTGAACGACTTCACAATCGAATGATGAATATAGTTCACAGTGTATTGACGCAATCCGAGTTCGACATATCCTTGCCAAGATTATCAGAAATTGACATCCGATTGGAAGTCTCAAATCACCATGTGACGGAACTTTTGGAAAAACGATTTCCCCTCACTACTTTAGATATCAATTTAACTGTTGATGTGAAAACTAGAGACTTCAGAGAGTTGTTGAGTTCTTTAAGTGGCTCATTAAGTAATTTACGTATTACCTTCCCACCAAGATATTTAGAATGTCAGAACTGTTTCTACGTAACATCAGGCAGAGCCAACAAAAGCGTCTGCAATCGATTTCTGTACAATCTGACTCATCTGTCTTTAAACGCTTACACTGGCTCTTTAAGTTTCATTGCTGACCTTCAAAATTTGAAATCTCTCAACCTCATCAGCGTCAATTTGTCCGAAAGTGTGCCCAATAAATTCGAAAGGCCACACGATTTAAAAATATTTAAATCAGACACTGTTCTAGATTCTCGTACTATCATTAAATTAGCCACATGTTTTCCTACAATTAAAATCTTACATACTACTGGAGTAAATGATGATTCTCTAAGAACTATTTACAGAGAATTGCCTTTTTTGACTGAACTAATTTTGAAAAAGGGAAGTTTCACCGATACTGGAATTTCTGGTAAGTTCTATTTGTTAACCTTGACATTTATTACCACAACCACAGCCCTACCTTGTCATGCTATAAATATATTAATTGCGATCACTTAACAGTGCGGAAGTCGGAAGTTTATTTATATTATATTTTTGGTGACATGTTTAATGTCCACTGAAAGACTGGAAGGAGTATCTCTAGAATGAGAAAGCTCTAATAGTATAACTTATTTTAAATTACTATTTATTTTCATTTCCACACAGGGGTTTCACCAGAAGTTTGCCTTGATATGGCTGAAACAACCACTTATATTAATGCTAATGCAGATCGATTAAGACTTGATTTGTACATTGGAAGCTTACCAAGTAAGTGACGAATAACCTTATAGGAAATGAGTCTCCATACTCTAACAAAAATGACAATAGCTCGGTATCCGGAAAATTCGTATAGACAATTTCGGATATGGGATGTTTGAATTATCGTGTCAGGGTGTGCAAACATCGTATATGCAAGTGGAAATATCGTATCTAGAATTTGTATAGGTAAATTTATCTAATAGTCAACTTCAAAATCTAAGAAATCTAGATACGATATTTCCATTTGCATATACGGTCTGTCCACACCCTGGTCCCTGTCACGATAATTCCAACACCACATACCACATGTACGAAATTGTCTATACGAATTTTCCGTGAACCCAGTAGCTCACATTGAAATTACTAAATAGCATAAATCTCTATAAGTATAGTATGGTACCTATATATAATTAACGCATTCTAATTGTCATTTCAAAAAATATTTGTTTTTGTTATCAGATTTAACCGTTTTAAAACTGGAGTCTTCTTCCATTACTGATTTGTCTATAATTTTGGGCCTTATCAGCTGTCCCAGACTGAAGTCCCTCAGCCTACAATCAGAAGATGTAAAATAATTATTTATTTTACCAAATACAACTATAAATATTATACATTCCATGAGACAGTTAACTATAGAATTTGTGCAAGGATGAAAAATAATAGTTTTGATTTTTTGATATTGTATGATTAGATAACAGACACAGGAATGCGAATAATTGGGGATAAACTGAACCGACAGCTTATTTATCTGGATATATCACAATGCTGTGGAGTGAGCGAAGCTGGAAAGTTTTATGTGAAGGAGAAACTGAAGGGTCGTCATTTAGTATTGGAGCCTCCCAGACCAATTTGCTTTTCGTTTCAATCGAAACCTCATCGATTTATTGTTACTGTTAGAGGTAGGCGTGACGTATATCCAAGACCTCGTCCTGAACCCTGTGGATCTTCATGGGAAGAAAGACGCCCTGTAATTCGGCTCCACAACATTCGAAACCGCGAGGATGTAATCAGCCTGGAGACTGAAATGTTCCACCGTCAACGTAATCGAATTTTGACTATTCATGAGCAAGTGCAGGAAGACGCCGCTCTCATGATGAATGAAGAACCAATTCTGG
>JABASI010006284.1:0-11060 GCA_019776505.1 Tomocerus nigrus
AAAATATACATGGAATCTGTACCTATTTGGTTATATTGGGTGTAAACTGTATGTAATGTTATATGCATATCGTGTCTCGTGTATATTTATTGGGTTTATAACATAGCTAAGGCACAAATAAATGACTGCAAGCAGCAGTAACGCAGTATTGTACTGAATGGACATGTAAAATGTAGTGAGCATGGTAGGTAAATTCCTTAAGAAACAACAATGGGATAGAGAACACCCAATAAATCTTAATATACGTATCCACAAGTGCGGCAGGTAGTTAGTGAGCATTATTATGGTTGTTTATTTGCTCGTGACTCACATTGGATTAAATATTCATTGATTTATACCTCATATGCACCACTTTCATGCTCATTTAATGCAAATGGGCTAGAATTTAAAATTAAATTACTAGCCTTACCATATGCTCTTGATATGCTATACGATAAGACTCTGTTTATTGAAAAAGGATGCATATATATAGTGGATCACCATTTCAATGCCCATCATAAGTCTCTTTGTTTGATGAGGATGATGAGGATGATGAGACAGTTAAATTAAAAAAGAGTCAAAGCATTCCAAAACTCTTAAGTACAAACTACATGCAACCTTCATTTTTATTCGTAGCAAGAAAACCAACCCAATCATGGAAAAAAATAGAAAGAAAGTGATAACAGTTGCTAATTTTCTGTTTTACCCACTAATTTTTAACACAGAAGTGAATTTTAAGTTTCCGACTAGTGGTTTATTTTATTGCTTAAAAATCTGTGGGGAAATAATAACGATAAGGTTGTGGTGGGGAATAGTCTCAAGTTTTTCGAACAAGAAGTTTTACTTTTAGGATATATCGTCTTGTAATATAGTGTGAAAAAAGTGTGTGTGAAAGATGCTACAATAAAAATGATGAGCTTCTGCGCAAAAATCGTAGTTTTGATTAGAAGTTCAGATTATATTGTTGGGTGGGAGTGCCTAATGGCAATAATGATAGGTTAGCATAGTCGAGATGTTCCAAAATTGTCAGTTGAACATTATATATTGTAATTTATAAGGATAGAGTCAAAGTCAAAGGTTATGGCTAGACAAGAGAGAAGAAACACCAACAAGAGACCTTTTCAATTCACTCAAGTGAACCATTAAATCATAATCACCAGCATTTCATCATTCTTCTTCTATAAATCATTTCGACAAGATTTTAGATTATTTTTATCCGAGGGACTACTCTATTTGATTAAGCTACAATTTACTAGTCAGACTGTACTACTGAATCTACTATGGCTAATGAAAGGTGATTTTACTTGATGATTTACTATTTTGGAGCATGATACTTTCTGGAAAAGTATTCTACTAATAGGCATGTTGTCTGTTCATGTACAACCATCGCCAACATTCAAATGGGATACGACGTCATTCCAACAGACAATATCAATTTCCTGTTTTCAATCCTATGAAACTTGTACTTAAAGTATATTAAACTTGAAATGAAGGACACGGGCAGACAGGATTTTTAATTTTAAGTCTAACTAGGCCGATGAGACACATTGAGAGACAAAGAAAATTATTTGTTTTTTGAAACGTGTTAAATTGTAAGTATATTTAGCAGATTAAGTTTTTTCTTTGCTTTTGACATATCTTGCAAATATCCTGTCTGAGTTGATTATTTTGGTAAAATTCGTGAACCACGTGGGTGCAATGAGGATATTATTGTTGTAAAAATGCATTCTTATCTTACACTGCAATTACTAGATTTGTATGATATTGCTTAGCGGATTTGCTTGAGAATAATATGTCACCGTGAACCATGAATAAACAAACAACGTTGCATGATTTTTCTTAGATGTTTGTGTAAGTATGACAGTAGATTTGTTTTACAAGTTACTTAATTACATTAATAAAGAATAGTAACTACCAGCATGATATAGTTGTTGTGTGGCAAACACAAACGAAATAACTAAAACAAGTTTTTATATGTACATCTTTGTTCATAGAATGGAGATAAATCGTAGAACTCGAAAGGATTCCCTACTGGGTGAGTTAATAGTTGATGACTCAAATTACAGTCATTTACTTACGACAACCACTCACTCGTACTTAGAACTATGTGTTATGTGTAGGGTAGCATTGTAGAGCATTTTACGTGAGAACCCCGTGGTTTATGCCATAATTAGCGCGTGTTGATATCCGCAATCACCAGACAAAATTTTGGACGACTAATCGAGATTTCTTTCGGGTGGTCTTATCGTTTTGAAGGTTTCCTGAAATGTATTTGAACTTTGACTAGGAAAAGCTATACATTTTGCTGTAACGTAAAATTATATCCCAAAACATTGTTACTTTTTTGAGCTCATTCTGATGTTTTCCCTGGTTTTCACATTTAATTCCTAATAGTTAGATGTGTAGCTAATGTGTTCATCTTTTACAACAAAAAATGGATGATCTCCTTAAGCTACGATATAAACTGCTGAAGAGAATGGGCCAAGACGTATAAAGATGATTTCTGAAAATCTAAAAGGTACATGATGTCTACTCCATAATTATCGGAAGAATCCTTAAAGGTCTGTAGAAATTAGTAGCGTCTGAAGTTAATGATGTGTTGTTGAGTCAGGCTAATAAGTACAGAGCCATAAAATTGATTGAGTTGTAATCGCGCTTGCAAATTGTAAACGACATCAATTAAACCATGTGTCGAACTTGCTGCTAGTTAGATTACCAATAAGCAGTAATAGTTTCCTTATTGCTTTCCTTGCTTGGAAAAGGGATTATTAATGAATTTTTATATGTGAATTTACGTAGATACTGGCAATTATGCCATGATGTTCCTAATAATTTCGATCTTCGTAATTCTACACTGATATTTGAATTAAATGTATGTAAGGGTAATGTCTAGTAATTAGTTTTGTGCAAGATCTATGTTAACAAATCAGCTACACTTAAACGTGTTCCTAAATTATACAATACATGTAAGGTCTGTTATTTCGTCTAAGATATTAATAAACTCTTAGCAGACACTGTTGCATACAAGAATTTTGCCTAGAAAAATCCGCAAAATTTGTACTTACACTTACTTCATGGCAATAATCAAGTGTTGGTAAATCCTCCTACTTAATACATTTTGTATAGGTAATATATTTGTAATAACCATTTTCTCGTCCTTTTGTGATTAGTATTTAATATTTATTGGTATAAAATGATGCAGCCTTCAGCGAGATATTATTGCTATTGCGTGTCTATTTGATGCATAAAAGGTGCAGAAAATGCATAATCATTTCACGATTAATACATACAACCAATATTTGCTTGCTTTTCGTATACAGTTTCTATTTTGCACTAAAATAACAGAAATCATATTATTTTTATATGTTTTAATCAGATGTAATTAGAATGCTAGTCTAATTACATAATTGCCATTGTAGAAATAAAGGGGAACAAAGGAACATGTATATTTAATTACATCTGAAGTAACAAGATCTGCAGCAGAGAGATTTTCTTCATTGTTAAACCCAAAGGTCACACACCAGTCACACCACGGATACCTACTAACTAAAACTCAAGATTTTTGCACCTGAAAAAGCTGCTGCTATTGAATCTCAACTTCTCCATAATTTTAATGTCAAATATCGGAAATGCTTTGTACTTGGAAGAACTTGATACCAGGAATCTTTGCTAAGAAAACATTGAAAACTATGCAAATCTATTATTTTTAAGGAAAGGATGCAATTTTGCAATTACTATTTTTATTGTAGAAATGAGTGTTTGACAAATTCATCACGATAGTAGTGGTTATCAATAGGTATTGAACGCTGTTCAATACTACTAAGGCTATCAACAATAGAAATAAATTACAGAGGGTAGCTTGTTCAAAAAAATCTTCTGATTTTGCCTAAACATGCAATCTGCCGATGAGCCATATAATCCATAATGAATGAACTATCTTTAGAAGTTATCCCTGTGCCATTTGTATTACATCATCTAGTATGAATATTTTAATTAGAATTTTTACTTGCACTACAAGAATAATATTATTACTAGTGTGCTCATGTGTTATTTGCTTCCCTTCAAAAACCATGTGAATTCTGCAGACTTGAATATCTAATTTGTATTGGATGTAAAAATATTATGTGATATGTGAACTAGTTTTCCGTTTAGTTGCACCTTGCACCAGTTGTACATATCGTTCCATTAATGCAAATAATGAAGACAACAGTACAATCTTTTTCAAAGCATAAATGTTACCGCTCTTAAGTAAAGTAGTAAAGTGAATGTATTTTTATCAAAATTTTAATTTTTCTGATTTTTGATGTCATTAATTAGCATTTTGTATGGTTAGCTGGAAAATCAGGAACAGTATAAACACATTGTCTATATTACCTTGCTGATAATTACTTACTAAATATGTGCACCTCACTTAAAATTACCATTTTACATCACATCCATCATACACTGCGCTATAAAAATGCATCCACTTTTTTGAAGTGCGTATTTTGTAATCTGTATGGAAATAGCTCACGCAATCAGGTTGTTAATGAAATGATTATAATTGAAAAGGGAGTTACCACAAAATAAACAAAAGAATAACTCTGTATTCCCTTTGTATGCATGAAGTACACAGGTAAACTATTATGTATATTCAGAAATCATTAAATGGATTTTGTTAGTTCCAAAATTCCAACCATTTTACTTTCATTTACTGTCGTTTTTATTTGCTTTTTGAGGAATCTACATTGTTGATTCTTTGTGTATTTATGTGCGCAATTTGCGTGTGGAAAGGACAAAATTATGTGTGCAACTATAACGGACAAGAGTTAAAAAATTGGCCTTCATTTCTATAAGAAACCATACATTAAAGATTGATACGTGTGGATTTGTTACGAGTACCTAAGTATGTTGCAGTTAATGAAATTACCCTTTAATGCATCGGATAAATAAACAAATAATAGAAAATTATTGAATAATTGTATGATTGCCTGCGCACCTACTTGATGAATCTCGTTGTGCGTGCATCAATTGATGTCTAAATAGACTTAACCATCACACCTCATCTTCATTTTCGTTTTGGGTCGATGCGGAGATGGGCTATCCTGTTTGATGGGTTCTATTCTCTGTAGTCTAGACTCTAGCCTCCTCCGCATGGTTAGTATTATTATCTTCTTTTCGTGTGCTAAAAATGCTATACGTAATCATATACAAAGCAAAAACGTGTGTTGACGACTTGACAGCTTACCCATTCTCTAGCTACAACTGAATGTTCTCTTCTGTATTTGCATGTAATTATACTGGCAACAAATATGTGTTAGATTCATATGTACTTAGTGCTAGTTACTGACAAGGATACCTATTACAATCTGAGCACAATTATTGATATTAAAATTAAAACTCTTCATTTGTAATTACTGCGTCCCGAAGAAAAGGTGACTTGTTTCACTTCCTTATCTTTAAATTCGAGGCAATTCTAATTAAAGGAGAGAAAACCAAACATTTCGTTCAAATGTCAATCATATTCACACTACTTACGCAATGTACACCTCTTGTATAATCTGGTTCATAAAATATCATCCTATGAATTGGGTTTTCTCGTATGTGCTTACAACATTGCTATAAACTTTTACCTGCTCATCTCCAAAATAAAGCACAAAATAATACTTAGCAAAACATCATGTATCATGTTTCATTATTGTGCGCAGATAAATGAGACAGTAAATATGATAATAGGTGGGTGATACATGATACCTATACACATGTAATCTGGTAATATATTATTATCAACACAATAGTTTGTTTTCTGAGACAAGATATTTATTACCTGTTTTATTTGTCCCTAATCGTAGGGATGAAGTTTAAGGTTTTCTTCTTCCTTAGCAATGCAATAGTTCTATTTACTAGTATTCCTATACTCTCTAGTCTAGAAGAATTGGCATGGTATATATTTAAAGAACGACTGTCACGATCAAACTCATCTGGTTTTCTTTTGCTATATTATGTACTTACACCCTCAATTTTACTATTTGCAAATCTTCTACCGTCTCTTCTCGTCTGCCTTCGCATTTATTTTTTGTGTGCACCAAGCTTAGTTATTAGGATTTAGGATGAAAGAGATGTGACGGTTGTGAATGATCTACAGGTGAGAATAGTTTATAAAAATTCGTAAATTTTTAGCAGATCCGGTATGGAGAGCCTTTTTCTGCATGACGTAATTCAAAGGTGGAATGCACTTACGCAGCGAAAATCGTTGGTTATAGCTGACATAAACTCTTTTTAAAAGCAGGTAATCTGTAGAAAAAAATAGGGGGGCCAATATTAAGGGCATACTTAGATAATTGGATATAATTTATGGCAGTTATCTTTGGATAGCATTCCTTTCCGTAGACAAGATTCGTATAATCTCTATGTACTCTGTCCAAGTGAAAAAACTTCCATTCTGAATTACCAATTAAATACGTTTGCTATGAAATAAAACTTTATTTTGTCAAACTCATCAGAATTAAGCTCCAGAAATAGCAATCCATCCTCTATAAGGTCACAAACAGATACCCTAAAGCTCTAATCAAAGTTATCCTAACAAATCTCTTTGCAGGTGAAATTCATTAAAAAGTGACACTACTGTCAGAAGTTCTGTCCAATTATTTAAGACACATATTTATTGCTACGGAAAATAATGAGCTTAGCAAATCGTTAAAATCTGAATGATGAATGCAAGGAACTATTGAGTAAATATTTCAACAACGGCGACAATAATGGTGGTCCTGGAACGCGGAGATGATTTCTGTTGAGATGAAGTATTTCGATGAAAAGTATTTATGCCATTAGTCAGATAGGGTGCCTAGCTAAATGAGTTTTTGAGGTAATCTGTGTGACTTGTAAGTAGACGGATACAGCAAGCAATAAAGAACAGTTAAAAATGTGCGACCGTAAATTGAGGTTACTTTAATGGCAAGCACTAACTTGTTTTTGTTTCATAAGTAGTAAGCATCTGAGATCTGAGTGATGATCTGAGCAGTGAGATCTGAGAGGGAAATGAGTTAGACGAAGTATGCATAAATTATATTATTACATAGCCCGTCGGTAGTTAGTCAAACAATAGAAAACAAAGAGTTTAATAAAAGGGAAGAAAAGAGACATGGAGCCATGGCTCATCCTCCTATCTCTTTGTAATGCAATGAGATGAGGAGCAAGAGGTTAGGCTTATTTGGAAAACAAAACAGACAGCAAACAGCAGACTCCTTTCATTATCTATCAATATCATAAACTTGTCACTTTCTGAAAACTCTTCTGCTAACCCTTGTAATAACGAGCAATGGTATAGAAGCCGTGCACTATGTCCGACTCAAGCATTGTGCATTACTTTATGCTAATTACTGACAATTAGTCGTTCAGAGACGAGACGATGCGTGGTAGTAATACTATTAAGGCTTTGCGGATAAATAAATCTTTCATTTTCTGCCATTTTCCAAAGGATTTTCTTTTTTTGTCCAGAATCCTTTCTATGCACAAATCTTGACAATTTACCGCACCTCAGCACACCATACTATATCAATCAACGTACTTTGTCTTCTTCAATGTAATCTTCTACTAAACTATTATAATATGAATTTATGAAGGTTGTTTTATCTTCTAAACCACTTGCCACATGATCGATTGTAATCATACTTGAGAATTAAGTGCCTACATTTTTAATTTTTACTTTCCTGGCTACATTTACTTGCATGACGATTAGTGACCATTGAAAAATCTCAAGCACATACACAAATAACACCATAATATTACAGAAATACATTCAGTACAGTGCAACGACTAAATTATTATCACTTTGCAAGAAAATCATGAAATACGATAGAGATTTTCATGCTACAGTGTTACAGCACTACGATGCACTATTTATCACATAAGATTACTTAGCCATGACCAATGGGATTGCATTTTCCATTCTCAAATATTTTATTACTGTGTGTGATGTTCTTTTTGGTTGTTCCATAAGAGTCTTTCATGATAGAAGAACGTAACATGTTATTTGTATACATCTACCTATGCGGGTTAGTTTATTAGATTAACCATTTTTCTGCGGGTTTACATGCTGAAACTTCCCTTTTCTTAACTTGCGTGAAATGTTTCACAGTTCGATTTAATTCCTATTGTACACAACTGGAATGCACTTACACGTATGGGGTGAAGCAAGATTCATAATTCACTTTATTCAGCCTGTCAGTAATATCATGTCACGACAAAGCTCAGTTCAACTCAGAAAAATTAACCTACTTACCAATTATTATATCAAGTTATCGTAGTTTGAAATAATAGACATTACTTTATGCTCTGTATAAATATATGGTTCGTATTCCTAGTATTATTATAGTATACTTGAAATGATTGAATCGAACATTTACAAGTTTTCGCCTATTTCTACAGATAGGAGCTAACTGGTAATCTGATAATCAATACGGTAACGTCATCATCTATTTTACTACTCGTCGTAACTCTACGAACATTGGCAATAGTGAAATTAGATGAGAAATGCCTTTGCCGGTGCTTCCTAAATTGGATTAGCCTTAATTACATGAATGTATAGCCATATTATTTCATAGCGTAATGTATTTTTCGTTTTATAGGTACGTGACACTTGACACATAACAGGAATAATACATGAACACAAATAACGAAGAACAGTCCTTACTACTGAAACTATTTGCATATACTAAAATGAAATTGTACAGTATGTATTTGATGTATGTGTGTAGCTCGTTTGTAATATTAACGGCTAAAATGCATGAAGGATTCTATAGGAAATAGCGAAGTTCAACTTGGAGTGATTCTTTGTTCGTAGAATCACTCAATTTGTTTCAGGTATGCTTCATGAAGGACACAGACTGACTGAGTAATATCACGATCGGGACACGGTGACTCCAATCAAGGCTCTCGTAAAAACTACGAGAGAAGCAAGTGTAAACCTTTTATCAACACAAATACCCTATAAAAAAAATTGAAAATCAGATTTCCACAATAAAACGCCAAAACAGTTAGGAGCACTGTAAGAAATCATCATGGCTCCCAAAGAAGATCCTGAGTATACTGCCATGAAAAAGGAAATTGAATCTTTAATGGAATCTTTGAAAAATACTCAGAAGTCTATGGCAGATCAAACCTTGGATGCAGCTTGCTCCAGCTTGCCAGAAGCTCCAAAGCTTCGTCTCCAGACAAAACGAATGCTTAAGGGACATATCCATAAAGTTAACGCAGTTTCTTTCGCTGGAGATTCCAGGTATAACATTTATTTACTACTCTTATCACCATGCAGTACTATTAACCGCGTAAATTCTTGAAAATCAAAGAGAACGATTACTTGCACGTGCATAAACTATTTATAATGACTGTTCAATCGCAGCATATTTATTAAGATTGCAATTAAATAATTACATTCCCAAGTTATGATAGATGTTTGACACTTAAGCTGGTCTCATCTCAATTACGTTAATCTCAATTCCCATACCATTTCTAATGTCGTTTCAGGCATGCAGTATCCGGTTCGTTAGATGGGAAATTGATAGGTAAATATAATTTTACTTTTGTTTCAATACCCGTCATTTCTGAAGCATGAGAATGCACATTTAAAACTTTCTTTGTCTTTCACAATAAGTTTGGGACTGCTAACACGGGAAATAAAGTTCAGGTCATCCCGTTACGGTCTTCATGGGTTATGACAGCAGCATTTGCTCCTTCTGGAAATTTTGCGGGTAAGCCAGCGTAAAACATATCTATAGATTACTGAATGCAACAACATATTAATGAAATAAATGGTACAGTACACCATACCTACTACATACGATACGACACATAAAATTGAATATAATTCATTTCCATTGTACATAGCTTGTGGTGGAATGGATAATATGGCTACAGTTTATGATTTAAATAATCGTGACTCTTCCGGAGCTGCTAAAATTATTCGAGAACTTGCTGGATACGACGGGTTTTTGTCCTGCTGTAAGGTTTCTGACCGATAAAAAACTCCTTACTGGATCTGGAGATATGAAAATGTGAGTTAAATTGGGCACCAATAATTATGATTCAGGAGAATTTCTATGTTCAATCATCGTTCATTGCAGTTGCATGTGGGATCTGGAATCTGGAAAGCGTACATTGGAATTGTACGGCCATGCAGGAGATGTTGTGACAATGTCACTAAAGCCAGACGATGAAAATATCTTCGTGACAGGTTCTGTAGACAAGATGGCGAAAATTTGGGATTTGAGACAAAGCGAGGCTTGCCAAACATTTTGGGGACATACTGCTGATGTCAATTCAGTTTCTGTATGAATCCATAAAGTTCATTCAAATCAAATCATGTTTAATGCTAACAAAGGAAAGTTCTTCAATAACAAACATTCTTCTTTATTTTAAGTTTCACCCTTCCGGTTTAGGATTTAGTTCTGCCTCAGAGGATAAATCTGCTCGATTTTTCGATTTGCGTTCTGATCAACAAATTTGATCAATACGCAATTCCTGGTGGAGGTGCATCCGGTTTCACGTCTTGCGTTATGAGCAAAAGTGGTCGCTATCTTTTCGCAGGCAGTGATGATACTAATGTTCACATTTGGGATGTTCTCAAACTTTCTCATTTGGGTTAGTTAGCACTTGCACTTGCAAATGTACAAAATGAAGAGCTTTAATTTGGGGAAAACCATTTTAATACAATTTGTTCTGTAGGGACACTTTCTGGGCACGAGAATCGAGTTACTTCTCTCTCAATTTCTGAAAGCGGTCAAGCATTGGCTTCTGCGTCTTGGGATCAAAACGTTCGTATTTGGCTTCAAGCATAATTTATCAATGATGTACACATTAAAACCAACTAATTATCTTGTAGATTCATGGTTGTCCCTTGTCCTCTGGAAATTTTATAACCCATATTGTAGCATATTTCGAGTGCTGTCATTGTATTAATAATAACTAAACAAAGAATTTAAATCTCGGTTAAATCTTCAAATCAGTTGAGGATAGGTATACCGTTACCTATATTTATTATAATTACATGAGTCTCAGTGTATTAATAATTAACTCACTATAATAGTTATTATTATAGTGAGATT
>JABASI010006285.1:0-11059 GCA_019776505.1 Tomocerus nigrus
AGTGTCGGAAGTTTCAGCACGTGCTGAAAGTTCAGTGTAGGAAGTTTCAGCACCTGCAGGTGCTGAAACTTCTTTTCGGTCAAGAATCTTGCTTTATCAGCTTTCAATGAGCAGCAACTGCATAAAACACACGGATACACTCACACACACAGGTTGTAGTAGTAGCTTCAACATCTTTCCCTACCACACTCATTTATTTCCTTCTTGCTCAGAAACCAATTTTCAACTCCAACTCTCAGTCTTTCCAAATTCGCTGAGCTATTTTACAGCAGCTACTTTTATTCCAGATAAATGTCTTCTCAGAGTTAAGAAATCGTAGATATAAAACTAGATAGTAGAAAACTTCTCACCGTCTCTGTCCAATAGTCTCCTACTAAAAAGTAACAAGGAAAAGTCGCGGGATACCTACTTATAATCTACGTATACGTAGGTACCTATACATAGTCCTGTGTGTGGTGATGGTGAATACCTAGCCATGAACAAAACGAAATGAAAATACTAACGTCTGACACCAAATGATGTTTCATAAAGCCAGGATCGAAAACAATAGCCAAACTCTTAAAATCGATTTTCAATAACTACACAAAGCTATTTTGTGTGGAAGCATCTGTAGGATGTTGCTTGCTCTCCTTCCATTCTTTCACAGCACACAATACACCTCTTTGAGGAGAGCTTTTAACTTTTATGCATATATACATAGTCTTCATATAATAATAGACGACATACTAAATCCTATAACTTTTCTCTAAAGAAACAACTCTGACAATTTGTAAATAGAATAGGCGAGAGCATGAAAAGTCAAGAGAAGAGAAGAGGAAGTGAATTTGACTTACCCGTCTTGTTAGAGGGACTTCAATAGGGACAGGGACAACACCAGCAAAGAGACAACCATAGAAAGCGCATATGAAATTGATAGGATCATTATTGGGATAGACTAGGGCAACACGGTCTCCAGTCTTCACCACACTTTCCCCTTTATGGCCAGTTTTATTGAGCAAAGCGAATGCAATCTTGTGGGAACGACTTAGTAATTTGCCTGCACAAAACACACAACACATTACATTACCTGCATATCTTCCTTTCGTCCATCATCCCATTTCATATTTTACAACCACACCATTTTCCATTACATTAAATCATCTATTGAGAATTTAGCATTTTTAAAACTATTAAATCTTTTACAACAACAATAAAATGGCTACCTAGACTTTAGCCATTGCATTGCGCAAATAAAAACTGGCAGAAGGACAAGAATATCAATTCTTCCTTCTACAGACAGATATTATGCTAAAGTAAGTAATAACAATACGCAATATATACGAGCGCATTTATATATAGTAGTGTGGTTGTAAATAGTTATCCTAGTGAATATAATCTGCTTGCACAGCATCATTTCCTATAAAATGCATTCACTGGAATTTGCAAGCTATAATTTATTTGGGGGATGACAATGTGCACACCAATATTTTACAAGAATTACAAGGCTAACCGTTAACAATACCACAATTCAATTGTAGGATGGCGAAAATTGAAATAAACAGAAAAACTCTTCTGTGCTTATCAGTAGTCCCCCAATTGAATAAAACTCTGAATTGTGATAGAGGATAATAGGATAAAGGAAATTAAAGGACTTACCATATGACAGCGTAATAGTGAGTTTTCCATTCGGGTCCAAAACCGTGGCTACAGGAGCCTTGAAAGTTGCTGACCCATATCTTTGGACAGCTGCTTCTAAATTTCGAGGTAGACCAGATGGAATCTGCAACAAATAAAACACTCTCTTGACTCCCATATTCTATTCATACAAATCTTTGCATTGGTAGTGTCATTGAATATAAACCTGGCCAATAGAATTGGCCAACTTTTTTCAATACGCATAAGAAAACATCAAAACAATGGTTTGTACTACGATACGCTCTTCCGTCCTCCTCTTCGTCTTTTGCGCTTTCATGTCTATGACAGTCGAAGCAAAACGGTTCGCCATTTCTTTTCCCAGTGTTTTTATAGGGACATAAAAACAAGGAAAAGTCTCTTTATCTTCCTTTAGAGATACGAATAAACTTGGAGGATTTGAGTTTGAGCTTAAAAGTACATGGATTTTCCCTTTGCTGCAGACAAGACGCACTAAGTAAGATTGCATTCGTTGGCTGGTTGACTAGTAGTCGAAATACTTTTATTCTCTTCACTCGTCCGAAATGAAGACTTTTAAAGAATGCATGCCTCCTCCGCGTGGTTAGCCAATGTCTCATGTCAAACTTTGACAAAACTCGTCAGTCTTTACTGCTCCCAATTACCACTTTACATAAGTGAAACAGGTGCTTTAAATACAGCCACCCAAATCTGCATACCTAGATCCCCGTCTCCATCTACAACCATTTCCCCTTAATGTCAGCATGCACGTAACGATAAAAAATGTCTTACCACAAGTTGCTCCCCTATAGCTGGAGTCATGACACTACCCTCAGGTTTCGGAGCATTCGGATCCCGATTTTTAGCAGCTATCTCCAACTCAATGTCATCGTCTTCGTAGAACTCTGGCAGTGGTCGACGCTTCGGGCGTTTTAGCGTATTCAGTAATTGTTGGATTTTAGCAGAAACTTTCCATCTCCCCGTTCCCGTTAAAGTCCCTGCAATTTCAACAATACTTCAAATTGTACACTAACCTAATTATAAGAGGTGCAGACGTTTATCTTGATCTTGACTTTTCCTGACATTCTGAACACATTTGAGTTTATGTCAAGAGCATCTATAGTAGAATGTAGAATTAAACCATGGTATATGTTTACTAACAGTAATATGTATGTATATGCTCTATATGGTTTGGTTTTTGGTATACTAGATACACTAGGACACTAATTAAGTTGATATTCGAGATATAACCATTCATTTTCAACTGTTTGGCCAAGTTAAATCTTAGGGAGTCGATTTCCCTTCTTTCTGTATAAAAGTACTCGACTCCCATTCCTTAGAATCGCATCACTTTAATCTTACTGATTTTTTAGAGTTGATTCCCAAAAGACATGCAGCTTCCCATGAAGACACTAACTTACTATTGCTCAAGTTAACACTAGCCGTTGAATCTAAAATCGAATCTCCTGCATTGATCCTACAAGACTTTCTTTCGTCTTTCACAATCAGCTTCTTAAATTCAACCCTACTTGTTTCTAACATCTGCAGTTTAGCTTAGCCTACTTATCTAGTATCTCCAAACTGAAATCCACTTTATTTTCGGATTCTTTTATTTTTTGGCTCAAAAAGTAATCTTAACACAGTTGGTCAAGGTTATTCTCTTCAATTTATACACCCCATTCAAAAATTTTATGACCTTTCCATTGTAGCACACTAGATAATATTATTCTCTGAACTTGGTCTTTGGGGAACTGGAGAATGCTCTTTCCAATAGTTAAAATGTCGCATATACGTAGGTAAATACTCGGTATTTACTTTATAGCCTGTCACGTTAAATAACAGCCTTTTTATTTACGTCTGTGCACTTTACAGTTTGATAACAATTGCAATTTATACGAAAAAGGATCAGTGGGGAAAACGACAGAGAAAATACCCGCACATGTTTACACATTGCAAAAATATATCGATTCATTCATTCCCCGTAGCCGTAAATCATATTGGGGAACTACAGACAGATATAGTTGCTATATTGTCATGCTTTCTAACTCTTACATAATATTATTATTACGTATATATAGCATTAGGTAAAAGGTAATTACCACGGCTAAACAAATAAATATAAGATTAAAGTACCTGAGCTTTCATCAACAGATGATTGACTTCTTTTCTGATTAAAACGATTAACTCGGTCGGCAGGAGCTACTCGTCTTGATTGGGCTGTTGACGTCACATCCGGCGGTTGTGTGCCTTGTGATCCGTCTACAAATGAGAACAAACATTTGTTTACTTCAAACTCCCACAGAAGTTAACCAATTCTCACAAAAACAAATAACACTCATTATCCACTCGCATTAATGACGCATCATCTCTATCATTCTATAGATAGATACAAAAACTTTTGTATCCAAATAAAATTCATCGTTTCAGTTTCATTGAAAATCCAATTTTTGCTTAGAAAGAAGATTTCATTCCCAAATCAAAAGTCAAGAGCCAGGATCAAAATCCTTGCCTGAACAAAATTAATTAACTTTTAATTACATTTAGAAATGAGGTTAATGAAAGTCAGGCAGGATATAAGAATTTAATTTATCTCGTAAATGCGGATGTTCATTCATATCAAATTACTACATCCATTAAAGATGAGGAGGAAAGGAAAGAGGTAGGTGTATAGGTAGGTGCAGTGTTTTAGTTTTTCCTGGAAGGAAAACCGAAGGATTGAAAGTTATTGATGGTAAGAAGGAGTGGAGAAAAATGACATTGCAAATTGAGTCTTACGTAAACACATCAAGTAAATGTTGGGTAAGAAAGGCGAAGGAAAAGATGAGTTAATTTGATTGCCTCAACTCTTTATCAAAGTAATTCCATTATTTGATTGAAGTTGAGTGGGCCTAAAATAGTTAGCTCTGTTGTTCGAAGAAGAAAGTATAAGCCACACTTCCATTCTTCCTTTTCGTTCCAGCCTAAATGTTCCCTGCTGAAAGCAGAGTAGAGCACAGTAGTTTATTTTGTTATTGTGTGCTTAACAATGGCCTCTTATCTCTTTCCATTCACAATTTCCAGGTTTTCACAGGCTAACGATACAAACAAATGGTCCCGTGAATAAAGACAGCCTTTACGACAAAAGGCTTTTAAAAATGATGTATCCATCCATAATGCAACGTAATGGATTTGCTCATATCGATTCCCTCTGCAACTTCCCTCCATTTATATGTAAATAATTTAAAATCATTGAATGCGAGGCGAAAAATGGAAAATGGGCTTCAAACTTTCAGGGAAAATTGACTTCCTATTGCTGTGTTAGGTATTCCAAGAAAGAAAAGCTCTGTCTTACATGTTCTTAAATTATGCATCGCTTCAACCAGATCTGTAATTTCTGGCCGGCTGTTTCGTTGAATGAGGGCATGTTGTTGGTGAGATTGTTGTTCTGAAGGTGTCTGAGGCTTCCGTTCTTCTCTGCTGCTTCGGTGCTCCACAACGGCAGGTCGCTCTTCCCAGCCCAGATTCCCCCCAGCAAGATTGCCAAGATTTGAGTAGGTCAAGGCTGGTCCCGATGGTGTCCCATTAGACACTCTGAACAAAACAAGACAAATCACATACAAATACAATCATTACTCAATTGCCACATTTGCGTTCTAAGTCCATTAGATTCAACTCAACTCTGGTCACACAACAAATACAATGTCAAGTCTAATAAAACAGACAAAACTCTCCTGCCATTCTATCCCTACACAGATAACATTATTATTTAATCTTATTCACTTCACATTATTACTGAAAAATACTATTGGATTCAGTCAGAAGAGAGTAAGTATATCTATCTAGGTAGTTCCACGTAGGGTATCAAGTAGCCATTTAGGCACTTCAAAAAACTTCCTTTTTCATACCTCTACCTATTCTTATCTTAGAGATACATAGATAAATAGTTGTGGAAGTAAGTTAGTAGCTATCTATATCTGATGTGCTATATGTATTATTGTGTTTATGGTCCTCCGTGAGTAGCCAGACGCTTTATTCACATTCATTCCATACCATTGTGCTCTCTGCCGCCATGCGACTCCTAAGTTAAAGCAAACTTTTCCGAACGAAGAGCAATTCTTCGCCAGCCAGCCAACGATGTACGTATGAGATTGTGCAAAAAATCTTAAACCAAACTGCTTACTCTCTGCTTTGCTTTACTAGACTAAGTAATCTCAAGGCTTATTGAGATAAAACTGTACAACCAAACATATCAATCAAGTCCAAAAAGACAAGTCATCCATTCAGCCGTAGTGGATTATTATTCACAACTTGAGCGCATAGTGACGTTTACTTAGGTGCTCGCAAGACTTATTTACTCACCTTCTTCCTAAAAAGCACATAGGTAGGTACCTATTGCATATGTACTTACAACACGGATGTTATAATAACGTAGGTATGCTATATACTTAGTCCAAATACAACTTATACAACTCAAGCCATCCTTTTCCTTTACTTTATGCACATTCCAAAAGTAACTTTAATCTTGCTCGCTTTCATGTTTCTTTTAAAAGCTCTTTGCCCGTACAACACAAAAGCATTAGATTAGAACAGATACCAAAGTATGTTCTCTAAAATAGTGGAAAAAAAGGAGACAGCCTAACATTAGGATTCCAAAACAAAAATAAGCTAGGAAGGAAACGCCGTTAATTATCAATGCAAAGCCTGTTTTGCAATGCTCTGCTTCTTTTCATTTAGCAAAAATCAATTGCACCAGTAGTTCATGCATGAAATTCGAACATGTGTTTCAAGAATCAAAGACTTTTTTAATTAGCGTGTAGCTCTCTTCGTCCTTTATAGCATATATCATTTTCTTACTTCCCGTATCTTCTCCTTTTATTTCTACCAATAAACTATTATGAGAAATGTGCTTCTGCTTGCTACTTACTTTTACTACATATACGAGAGAGAGAATGTAACCTTACTTGTTTGTTGCCATTCATTTAGAGCACCAAACCTTCTTACTTACTTAGATATTCAATTACAAGAATTACATTACAAAATTACAACTCCAACCTACTAACTTACAGCACAGCACAACAACACGGCTCTTTAGCGAGAAGTCAAAGTGCGAAATATAGAAACACACATAAGGAAGAAAATCTATATTGAACAAGCTTTTATTGCATATTTTATTACAATATCCTCTCTATCGGCTACTGTCTTCTCTATCTCCTTGCGTTGTTGTATGTTATGTTTCTATCCTGATTCCTGATCCCTATCATATCATAATATTATTCCACCTTTACTATATGCAGCACTCGCAAACTCGCAACCTATAAAAATCAAATTTAATTACCCTGAAATATCACATAAGCTAAGCTACATCATTTACGTAGGTACTCCCGTAAAAAATAGCAGAAATGCAGTGACAATTCCCTATAGACTTATTAGTTTTATTACTAATTATAAACTAATGAGGTTGTTTTTGTTTTACGTGTGCCTTTTAAACAAGTCTACCGCATACCAGTAATAACACATGCAATGCATACCTAACATAACATTACCAAATCACCATTATATGCATCACTTCAAACTTCAGCACAACAGCCTATACCATACGTAAGGGTAGTAGTCAAATCACAAAAAATTCTCACTTCAGACTTCACAGAAACTACACTCTATACAATAGAATTTATATACTAAAACATCTAAGTAACTCCCTAAAAAAGGTAATTATATCTTAAAATGACAGATTTCATTCCCTATCGTTTTCATCTCTACCTCAGCTCCCATGTGTTCATTCTGTTCATATTTTGCTACTGCAATGTTATTTTGGCATTCAGAGAATATTTCTGTTTCTACACTTGAGGAAACTCAAGCTATGGTAGTAGGCAAGCCCCTTGATTCAAGATGGAAAGGTCACACGTTCATATTAACTCCTATCTTTAATTACCCAGTGGAAGACATATAATATAAAATCGTGGCGTGCTTAGCTCACCAAAAACAAGTACCTACAACAAGAAAAGAGCCACATCAATGTAGCATACTCGAGATGAAAGATAATAAATGTAAATTGTAGGCTATGCAACTAGCAATCATCAATAAATAAAGATCCCACAGTCCTACCACAAGGAAAATCCTGAACAGTAAATACATGTAATGGAAACCTAAGAATTCAGTACCTCTCTGTTACAAGATTCACTTATTTAAAACCATGGCATAATTACGTATCGAAACTGAAATGAAAGCCAATGCTAAAAGCTATACTATTACACTACTGCATCAAAATTTAATTATTATGCTCTACAGAACGTAGGTAATTTTTATGCCTTAAATAAGCTACTGCAACTCCAATGTGACTTTCAGATTGTAGCAGATGCAGAAACATGAGATCATAAACTGACTAATGTTTGGATTGTAATGTATCATCAACAATGACATAAAATGTAATGGTCATTGCATATATGTAGACGTACTTATAGATGAAATAGAATAATAATGACATTATCTCTAGCTACCACCACACAAGGCACGGTATAAAATTGTAAACTGTAATGTCTGTAATACCAGCAACATAAAAAAGCCCGACGAATATAGGAATTCCTAACGATTCAATTTGCCGAAAGGTCATAAATATGAAATAAAAGTGAATTACAGTTAGTGTGTATCTGCTAGAAAATTAATGATTACAATTTATCAATCGCACCTGTTTCTTTCTGGTAGTTTTGGCGGTCGAAGCATTGGCGGTGTTTCCCTGGCCGAGCCAGTGCTACTGCTGTCCGAATGTATTAAAACCTGCTGAGTTGGAGTTTCATTAGTTGTCCTACTTCTTTCTCGATCCCGGTCTCTCTCAGGTGGAGTGCCAGAGTCTTGATCGTCTAAGTCACCTTCGTCGTTGCCCACGCTGTCGTCGTCCGTGCTTGAATCACCTGTTGGTTTACAAAAGGCCAATGCACTAATCAATTCAACATTCAATAGTAGAAATACATCTCCTTAAACTTTATACGTAGGCACTCTTCACTTGATTTTGTTCATACAAGATTTCTCATTTACACCCCATTATTCCAGCGAGCTCTAGTCTTCTTGTATATAGAAAACAACTAAAACAAGTATTTCTACAAAAAAATAACAAATCTGCTACCCAGCTTGACACTGCTGGCTCGACTTTTAGCGACAAACGTTCTGAATGACCATGTCTTACGAACAAAAGTACATAATGTAACCTAATAAGAGCTAATATTATTTCAATGATTAAATTATCACAATAATAGCAACAATTACTAAAATTCACAGTCCCTGGTTCCTGGTCTTAATCAGAGGTTGTCAACTGACAACAAATTCCACGCCTTAAGTGCACGTAGAAACTATGATTCTTTATGTTTTCTTGCTACATCTACCTACTCAATATCCATATCATTTGTCGTCACGCTGATTTACTTTAGACAAGACAAGATCATTTGTATTCATTTCACAAACCAACATTGCATTATTCAAACAACAATATGTAAATAAAGCTAAATTATTTTTCTCATAAGCCATACTCAACATAAAAACTATCTTATTTAAATATTTTACACTCATTCTCAAACAAATGATGATAGGGAGGAAAAGCTAATGTGCACAATTTACAAGTAAATTACTTTCGTATGACACATATACACAATAAGAAAGAACGCCCGTAGATAACTATGCCACTGCCACTCTATCACACAGTAAATGTGCACAACTGAAAAGCTAAAACTGAATATTACACTACACATTAAGTACACTAGTGAAACATACCAATATAAATGGTAAATATGAGACACACTACCACTAACTGTGGTAATATTTAACCAAAAAACAAACCTGCTGTGCTCAAATCAAGTCAACACTAACTTCACTACTAGAGTAATTTTTCCTTACTGCTATCTAATTGAATATGACACATTAGTTTTTACGTGTAACCAACAAGGATACAAGCTTATCTTATTCAAACCCTGTAATCTCTTGTTTTATCAATAAATGTTTACAAAGATCTGAATACGTTATTTATCTCATTTATAAATATGTTATTCTTGTACACTCCTGCACATGCATTTCTTTACTTAATACAGCAAGAGATTTGTTTGTCCTGGGTCAAAAACAAAGTATAAGGGCTACAAAATAGGTCAGGTCACAAATCTTTCTCTTAAAAATAACAATTTTCCAAGTAAATAGAAAAAAGAAACGTACCACATGCAGGTGCACATTACAATCATTCTAAAGTCTTCCTTAACAAAAATCCATTCTAAAATTGTGCTACACAAATACAATACATACACCATACATACACCCACACCGATGCTGACCTAATATTATATTTACTACTACAAATAATATACCGACTTCACTGTGCCTAAAAGTTGCATTCACTGATTGTTAAGAAGACAGCTCTTTGTGAACAACGATCATATGATTAAAAGTCAGACTCAGACGCAGACAGACAATGAGATTGAGACAAAGCCATAATTGAAAAGTTCATTCCCCTAATGATAAAAATAGTCAACAAAGTATTGATATTGTGGCTTTATGGTATGCATTTCCTTTTTCGATGCGTAGTACTTTAGTTTAGTGATCGTCCTTATCGAAAAAAAGTGAACGTAAGTAACCGTACATTGTAATTTAGTTATGTCTTCCATTTAATTTCCGTCTTGAAAACAACCATTACTATAAAAGCACTTTTACTATTGACGTAGTTAAACCTAATTATCAACATCAGAAATTTAATAAGCTAAATTAGATATTCCAGAGAGAACTAATGAACTAAGTAACCAAAGAACCAAACCAATACATTAGTACCTACCTAATAATAAATGGTGACTACTGTGACTATACTCACTTATAAAAGCATTTCAATTTCTATGTAAAATGTCACAAGTATAATTTTATAGTAAGTCTGCCTATCAGCCTATCACTATTCATGACGAACCCGATAGCTAACCGTCGTCCGTACGTGTGCTCTCCACTTCAATAACTTCACAGACCGCAGACAACAGAGTGGACAGTGTTCTAGTAAATAGTAGATAAGACTATGAAATGAAAACGGTCAACAAAGCTTTTGTCTCATTTGCAAACTAAAATAAAATTATAGGCAAGTCTATACCAGGAAACGGAGCTGAGACATTTTTTATTTATTATTTTATCGTCCATGTAAATGATTCAAGTAAATAGGTATACTTGCTATCAAAGTCAACTTAACCTAACCCAATGACTATAAAATAAACTCGGCCCATTTCACTTCACACTTAAAAAAATTATTCAGCGAAACAAATACCACAATGCAAAAGCAGACAGTTATTTTGTCATAATAATTCCTACAATTGACAACTCATTTCATTACTTCTTTATCAACAATATACAGCGTGTGTATTTATTACTAGCGGGTTACCGCTAGTTATAAGAACAACAGCAGTAGCGGATCAAAGCATGTCAACTACGCCTTATAACCATA
>JABASI010006286.1:0-11058 GCA_019776505.1 Tomocerus nigrus
CAACTCCACTTATTGATAATAATATGAATATGGGAAATATTTAATATTTTCTGCATTGGATTCGGATCCGTCGGCATATAGCTCTAGCTCTGTCGAACTTATGGGAAAAAAAACACTTTCAAATGCAAGTATTGCTGAAATAATTATTTATGAGGGATGGAGATAAGAAGAAGAATTGAAAGGATGGGCTATCTCCACTCATCTGCATCCTGAATCCATAGCGTCATCGGATCAGTAGTTAAGTTTTAGGCATCGGCAGTAGTTGCACGAAGGATTATTGTGCATTATTATGCAATGGCTACATAGACGGTGGATGCTGCTCTAACAAAAAAAGAATCTGAGGTGAAAAATGGAAATTGGAGGGAGATGCTCGCTCGAAGGACTAGGAAAACGATAAGGGAAGATTAAGTGTCGATTGTTTACCAAGTAGGAGAATGTATGAATATTTCCCGTTTTTTATTTCAGCATTGTCTTTTGTTAGAGACATCGCTTCATCAGCTCCACTCTTCCTACACTTTCAGATTAAAGGGATGGATAGACATGGAAATCAAAGCCATTATTCGGTTAGATTAGCGGATTACAACTTCTAAATCCATTAATGCATTATTTATATACCTACACAGACTACAGCAGACCTCTACTAATCTTTCCTTTTTATCTCTCAAACAGGAAAACTGTTTTTCTTTTTATTTGCAAGCAAGAAGTCTTTACAGCGAATCTATTTATTTATGCATTAGTTGCCGACTAGAGAGACAAAGACACATTAATGTGAAATTTGCCTCTCCTCAAATTTTGCATATTTACAGTAATGCCCGTTTGGTGCTGAGATTTATGCATTATGCAACCATACATTAAATTCTAACTATTTAAATATATATAGCAAGAACATTCCCTATATAGATACACAAAAACACAGGAGCCTATGCCAATTTCCTTTCGGATTTCAAGTGATTCTAAAAAATATCTCAAATAGTTTTGAAGAATGTAGATATGCGGATAGAGAACCTGGATTGATGAAATTAAACTGAGCTGATGGTTAAATCTGTTGAATAATGTATAGTTATTCTAGTCTGCATATTTTTGATTTTCGTATTGAATTGTAAAGGAAATCTTAAAAAATCTTATCTAAAAACTGGGATCTACGTATGAATAAACGTTTGCTCATTGTCGAGCCTGTTCAATGTCGAAAGGGGAAATTTTAAAGACACTTTTTCTTGAATAACGTTGTGTTGGATTACTTTTCGTAGTTTGCTAAAAAATATATATGGTAGCTCTTTTAGTAAATTAAATCAAAGTCTCAGACGATAAATTTAAATTGCGATCGATAGTCGATAATTTTTTATTTTTGGGATAATATTTTCCAAAGATATTCCTCCTTGTCAAAGGTAAAATAAATCGTCGCCACACATTAATAAATGCAGGATTTTGTCACAGACACATCTATATGGCATGAAATTGTTTTTTATTGCAATTTTTCTTGTTGCTTCGTCCTTGTAATGAATTTACATAGCAGTAGTCCTTAATAGTGAATGCCCCCATAATGGCATCCTTGAAAAAGACTTTTTTTCGTAAATATAAATGACTGTTTTCAATTATTCATACCGAAATCAGTTTGAGGATTGAATTTTAGGATCGTACTAGACTTCTTTAGTCACGCTCATCTACTATAGGAGGATTGCATAAAGTGGTTAGGAGGAGTGTGCATGAAGCACGTTGATAATTTTTGGCAAGGAGTGTTGTAGTTGCGTTGGGTAATTGATTAAATTCTTATGAGAACGTAACGGAAAGTGATTTAATATGTAGCCAGAGGGGAGATATGAGGAGAGAGAGAGAGATGTGTGAAAAAGTCGAGCAAATAGAGGGCGAGGCTGAAGAATATAATAATATTTTATTCATTGTGGCACATAAATATCCAGTTAGCTATCTCATTCGTGCATTGCTCAGGCAAAGAGCCACTCTGCCAGTAGAAAGAAACACTTTCCGCGACAGATATCCGTTTAGCTGCACGACTTCATTTAGCTCGGATATTGATATCATGGAAATTGCATTACGTTACTTCGTCGTCGTCGTCGTCGTGTACTTCTTCGCGCGCCCTACTTATTTACTCTGTGCTCGCCTGACGAAATGTTATTAACTTGTTATTAAGTAAGATAGTAAAAATATTTTGATGAATAATAAATAGGTGCATAAAATATCCAATTCTGCTATCAGTTTTTCAGCCTTAGTAGATCCTCCGTGCTATATTTGTATACCTGCCTCTATGCCGTTGGGAATCTCTTTTTTGTTTTCCTTTCCGTTCTCCCTGCTCATTCTATTTATTCCCCTAAAATTATTTGTACACAGCCTCGATAAATAGAAATAGTTAGGGCAGGCATGCAGGATTGAGTCGCCTGGAATAAGCCACCTACTTATTTACATTCGTATTTATGATCAGCATCACATTAGAGCCACCTTCTATACATTCTAGTCACAACCAGGGTTCCTGGGAATTAGTGGATAAAATCAAGTGCTTGGTCTTAATTGGACAAAATTCTTTTTACCCACCTTCAATTTTTATTTTTGTGTATTGGCCGGATGAAATAACCCTTTACATCCTTTCATCCATTTTTCTCCAAATTATCTGATGTGCATGGATAAAATTACAACATTTTAATTTGCTCTGGGCAATATACTACAACTCTCATTTAGGATTTCTGTGGATGAAATGAAGGGGCTGGTCTTAATTGGACAAAATTGGTTTTATCCACTTTCCTTTTGTAGGTTTAATCCATAATCATTTTGTCCAAATTGTCTAATGCACATGGATAAAATGAGAAAATTTAAATTTTATCCGGACAATATGGAACCCTGGTTGCAAGGAGGACATAAAATGTTTACATCTATCTATAGCTCACAATAATAGATAAGTAGATGTGACGTAGGACGTTGTAGCACCTGCAATGCGTATTCTATTATACTATTGTTCTTTCTTGTACACACTGTACATTATAAATAATGGAGAAGAAAGGGCTGTGTAGATAAATATTACAGAGGAGTAGTAGCATCTGCATGGATGTGGCTCCTGTCTCACTCTGTCCTATTTTATTTACTCGTCAATTTCGTAGAATTTTAATGGCATGTGTTTATCCTTTTGCTGGTTTGGCTTTGAAATAAATGGTTCGGCTCCCTAGCACACATTCTGCTTGACAATGGACAGAAATTGCTCTGCATTCGCTTGCATATGGACTGCCTTTATTGTCCTATCTATTTAGGTCGTCCTCTTTATAAATGCTGTAGATGTAGAGGTGAGCTTAATTTTTCGTCTCTATATGACAGTAATACATTCAGATAAGATTCTAGAGGTAGGACATGCATATTATTGTCATAGGCATATCTTTTTCTTTTAAGACGAAGATTTTCTCATTGCTCAAGCTGCTATCTGCATAGTCCCCACTTTAGTACCCTTGCAAAAATATTATGTGCACTCTGCTGGATGCTCCATTATGAACAGATGACAATATTATTATTATTATTACTATTATTATTATGTTGCAAAAAGGTAGAAAGAACTGTTGGCTATTTATATTTCATAGATGCGCAATAGGCAAGGCGAGGCCCACGACAAAACTGCATCCCTTCTTAACAGGATTCTATTGAGAAAGTTGGGGAAAAGATTAGATTAGAAGTTAGAAGATATTATTATATTCCTATAGGAGAGTCCCACAGTCTACAAAACGGAGCAATATTATGATGATGATGATGATTACGATTATTATGAGCATTTTCATGCTGTGTGTTGTTGGGTGATGTGATGGATGTGTAAGTAATGGACGGAGATTCGCATGAAGGAAATGAGACTGTTATTTCGTAGGTGTGGTTCCTTTCGTTTCAACACCAAATTCCTCTCATCAACTCAAATCCATTCTTCTGTCAGACCAAAAACCTCCTCTCTCTCTCTCTCTCCCTCTCCGCTACTTTACTTTACTTCACTTTTCATTCATAGTGTTACCTACTGTTCTTTTGGGCTTGCGGTTTTCTTGCTCGCTCTCTATTTGCTAATTACACACATTTATTACTACTAGGATCTAATAACACCACCATAAGCTCATAATATTTTATAATGAACACTCTCTGACTACGGACTGAATTCATTTTATCTTTATGCATTGCATATGCCTATGCATGCATCCATACTACTGTAACAGTGACCGTTCTATCCAGTGTTTGATATTAGCCAGCTTTTTAAGATTTTTGCCGGCCAGCCATCAATTTTACCCGGCTAAATTGGCCAGTGGCCAAAACGGCTAATGGCCAAAAACAATGTAAAATAATTTTGGCCAGCCTAAAAAATGATTTCAGCCGGCTAAAAAGCCATTTTTGCCACTACCATTTTTGCCACTAGCCAGTGGCTAGTCAAACACTGGTTCTATCTATCCTACAATTTATTACATGAGCTGTGTGTGTGTGTGTGTGTTGACGATAGACCTTTTGTTTAGAACACATCGTGCGAAAATTAGTCGTCACAACAGATGAAAACATACTTTTTAATGAAAGAAAAATAAAATACATGACAAGGAAGGAAACTGATAATTGGATGTGGAACTGAATCAAAAAAACTGCTGTTTATTCCCAATTTTCTTTCCACGATTGACAAAAGCTTTTTAGAATTAGCTACACTAGACAAAAGGCGAAAGGAGCAACTTTTCTGCAGCAGCTCGAGAAATCTGACTATGAATGAGACTTGAATGTAAGTGCTCCACTAATTTTGCAATCACAACAGGAACATAATTAGTTCAGTAATGATTATTACTTGTTATATCACTACCATAGAAAAAATTATGTGGAGTACTAGTGCAGTATGTGGTTTTAGTAAGTAGACTTGCTGTCTTTTTGGGGTAAACTCTCCTCTATAATTTCAACGTCATTCTGCCCCACACTTTTTAGTACGTATTTAGACATCGACGAAACAATAGTGCACCCTGGTGTACTAATTCGAGTTATATGCTCTATCAGAAAACAATATTATACGATTTTTATGAATTTGAGTTCGTAGAAGAGTCTTCATTAAAATTCGTGGCGTATCTTCTATTTTCCTGTGCGTATTTAGTGAATATATTAATTTAAAGTGAAAATAGAGGCAGAATTGTCAAATTTTGACTGTCGATCAGTTTTGGAGGTGCATGAGATATTTGTCTTGACATTAATGGAATAGGAGATTAATTCTTTGCAGATTGAGTTACGTGGGAATTACTATAAATCATAAATTTACCTTCATAGTGGATCGGAATATTTAGAATGTGGGAGGCATTGGTTTGTTATTTGTTGGAATGCAGAGCTGTGTGGTAGTTGGGTAAGATAATGTTTTGTTTGCGTGGCTTTTTGGTGCTATAGAGTGATTGTCTATTAGCTGAACTGCGTATTAAGGATTAGGGACAATTAGCTCCACTCTCTGCCATTGTAATATTATGAGTGACTAAGGACTAGGACATTGTGCTTTTGATTGAGTTGTGTTTATGAGCTCCATGAGGTGATTAGCATAGCGTGGAAGTTAGAAGCTGAGCAGAAAAAGTCGTTAGTTTAATTTGACAGTAAAATGTGAGGAGATCCTTTTCTTGCTGTGTCTAATGGGACTAATGGGAGGAAGTAGAGACAAACAGAAAAAGCATTGTTACACCAGAATCAAATGGGGAATTGAATTCGGAAGCACAGGCTTGCCACATCTCTCTGACGAATCATTCCGTCTTATTTACATTTCATTGTTGTTGCACTGATTGTTATTCCTCGCGTTTATTTCACTCACTGCACTCCCCAAACACATCATCCACTGACTGCAATTGAGGGGCTCCTTACTTTTTACACACTCTGCTCTACATTATTAGTCTCGTCTTTGGCAAATAATTTGCCTTTTTCATACTTGATAACATTTCCATTGTAGTAGTCGAGTGCTTAAGGTTGGTGTCACTTGCTCCAGCTGCGTGTGTTTTTTCACACCAAGGAAATGGGAAAAGTTGATTGGCATGGACAGATAAATTATCCACGAAGCTCACAAGGCTCCAATATTTTCAAAGTTTTCTTCTGCAAGGCAGAAAAACGTGTCGCACCTTTTAATGTGGCTGAAATAAAAAGGCGCGAAAGCCCTTTTTGCATCAAAAACGTCTAACAGCGTTTCAGATAAAATTTAGCCGAAGTCACACCAACCTTTAGATTGAATGGTGCTGCCTGACCTGCTAAGAGAATACGTTCACAAACAAATTGAAAAACAAAGTAATTGTTAGCAAGTATTACTAATGCTGAAAAATTGCATTCAAGGTGCAGAGAGAGCATTGTGTTGATGTATTCTTTATTATTGTTAAGATATGGAGGTAGGTGAGGCACTACACCTTTCCGTCTATGTCTTTGTCTTGATATCCATGTCCGAGTCCTTACAATGAGTCAATGAATGCTGTTTAGCTAGCATTTACAATTTACACTTGGATATCTACCTGTAATTACGGTTGAGTAACTAGCATTAGTAACTTTTGTTTAACGCTAATACAGAGCGATACAACTCGCAAATCTCCACAGCTAACAACTCTGTCTATGAAGAGTGAATTTGTGTGTACAGAGTGGGCACACGTAGTACTAATGTAGTTATAAAATAAACAATTGCAAAACGGACATAATACAAAGTAGCGTTGGGATATTATAGCCGCAACGACCTTTTGACTTTATTTACGTGGAACATGTAAAGTTTAAACACTAGCAGTGTGTCCACAAAATTTTAGCGATTTGACGTTGAGTACCTAATTCGGTTTTTCAGACATTAACTTTAAAATGACCTCTCTGACCTTTATCTTTCAACCGAATTTTCACGTTTACTTTTTCTTTAGACAGTAGTAGTATGTGTACAAAATTTTAACGAAGTATCTCAATGCGGTAATGAAAAGACCTCAGAATAACTTACAGCTGACCTTGTCCCAGTGATCCCATTTTTCAATTCAGTGGTCCAATTGACCTCTAGATGACAACACAGAAAATTTGAACAGAAAATTTCAATACGTTCAAATGTTATCATCGTGCTCGGGGACAGGCGGGAAAACACACAGAATGGGCACGCCTATACAGAACAGCTAGTCTACTGTGAATATGAGTGTTTATTTATGTATTATGCGCTATACCTTGACTTGACGTCCCTTTTATAGCCATAGTAATATTTTTTATTGTGTAGGCAGTTTAGCGATAAGACAAGGTTATGGAAATCAGTCGAGTTCTGCTGGCGTACACAATGTGATTATATAAACGCACTCTGTCTTAGTCCATGCATCTGTGACTACCTAAATATATCCTTATTGTTTATGATTTATCTCTTATCACTTTTTCATCTACTGAACGTGACTTTCCAGTTTACACATGGCAAGGAGTGCGTCAAGTCAGCTGATTCTCCCCCACCACCACTCACCACTCTCTTCCAAATAAACTTTAAGGTTTAAATGCATACCTAGCTACTATATTTTTATTTATCTATTACATTCTAAATTCTATTGACAATTTGGCAATTGTGTAATAATTCATTGTAATTAAGGTTTTAAATGATCTTTCATTACCATCGTTTCTCTTAGCTTTCCTTCAGCCACTATAATTTAATGTGTCATAAATACACACATACATACGTTACCATGCATACTGGGTAGCTACTTAATATTCATCATGAACTGTGAGTTGGGAAACATGTTTTTGACGGTTTTTTCCGATTTGCACAAATATAGCTTCGTATTAGTGGGAAACCATTTGTACTGAGGAGAAATAAATAGAATTTATGAATTGTACTTTACATTGTCAATAAACAAACTCATTGTGTGTGATATTAGTGAAATTCAATTCTATGGTTGGATTGATGGCAAATCCGAGCTGAGTCCCGAATGATAAATATCTAAATCTACTTAAGTATGTATTTCTTCTAATATGGAGTGGTTTCTTTCTATGCGTAGGTAATTTATCTTGTTGTTGACAGGAGAAGGAAGGATGAGAATATCGACGACAGCTATTACTTTTCAGTCCTAAGTCTTAGAAGTTCGTTTTTTTTCTACCTAAGAAACTGGAATAAATATTTCCAGGATTCGGTCCATTCCGCTGCGTACGACTATAGGACTCTTGTATCATGTAAATTTATTGCAGAGTGATGTGGCGTAATTTATTTGCTTGAAAACGTAAGTTTGTGCACAGCAAGCCAACTAATGCTAATCTAAAGGATCGAAACGCATTCTAATCTCAATTCCACTCATTTACTAGCAACAAGCGTATCCGACAATCTTTGAAATGATTTAATTTTATTGCTGCTATTAAAATGCTCGCTTTTACTCAAGTAAAATTAGCAAAGGAAGAAGCTATAGTTACCTGAACGGATTCGTTAGCTACTATTTCTAATTTTCTCATTGCAGGCAAGAAGAATGAGTGTAAATTGTAAAGAAGAATGTGTTGGGCTATATGATAAGTTGTGTATGGGACGTGAGGGAGTACTTGTGCAGAATAATAATTAATATCAAGGCATCACAGAATGGAGAACGGTTCCCGTCTAAAAATATTAATAAAGAACGATGATCCCGTTTTGTTTGCCATTCTTTTCAGTGCAGATTAATTGCTATTGCCACATTGCCTCCCACTATGTCCTTGCGTCTTCCTTTAAACCTTGTAGATGTATAAAAATAGAAGATGCAGCTCCAGAGAGAGAGAGCTAACCAGGAAGTTGAGCAATTGTAACATTTCAGAAGCACTTATTGCGAGATTAGGATGAAAGATAATATTCCGTGTGGGAAATTAACAAGAAGATGTGAAAAGCCCAGGAAAAAAGAGCTTTCTGTTAGGCTCGACTGTTGTTTTATCTATGGATCCCGAGTCTCTGGATGACAAACGAGCTCCAGTTCCAACAGAAAAGTGGCAAAAGCCTTTTTAAAAACTCCGTAGCCATTGATTATACCATACCTTCCCAAATCTCACTGGGAAATTTCTCTCAGGAGAACATTATGGCGGTAGTTCAATCATAAGACGAGTTATAATTATACCACACGCCTATATTATTATATGTACTACTTATAGGTATACAAAAATAAATACTTATATAAAAGAGTCGTTTTGTTATTATCATTCAGGAGATTAAGGGTAGAGTGTTTGCATTTTTGTGTTTTGTTGAAAGATCACAATAGAATCCGTCTACCTATCAACAGAATTAATTCTCTGAATATTTTTGATTACGTCTTGGGATGAAAAGCAGAGAAATTAAAAGAATATTTACTTTTCTACTCATTTACATAGCTACGCACGCATTTAGCCATTCACAAACAAAAGCTTACTCAGCTATACTAATCATGGTTTCCTCCATTCAATAAACAATACACCCAAGTACAAAAAAAAAACAACAGTTTCTAGCAAAATTGTTTCGCAAATATCTTTGATTAACGTCAGCATCATTTATTCAGTAACTACGTGCACGTTTTAAATACGTTCACGTACAGTAACTATAGTATTTTGTGCATGCACGGATATTGTGGTGCCGACTTATATTATGGCAAACCTATTATTAGATATTACGTATGATCTCAATCGCGGCTAATGCACACCCAAATTAAAAAAGGCAACAGAAAAATACTACAATACGTGTATGTTGTAGTAACCTTACATCTCAGAAGTGTTTTCTGTTACTTGCGTCTTATAGCAACTAAATCTCAACGTGTTCTATGTGCATAGTGGTACATATTATTCTATTCTCAATATTCACAATGATAATGATACATATACACATTATACTATATATTATATAGATTTATATATTATATAGTGTATAGAGGTAAAAAAAAGGCGTTGAAAAGGATTAAAGGTATCTGTTGGAGATAAATAGAGTTGTTTAAAGGGGAGCAAAAGGAAAAGAAAGTGTGTTCACTGTGTAGAGATAAGTCTAGAATGGGCTAAAGTCGTAATTTGAAGTTTGAAGTAGTTGATTAGAGTATTCCGTGCAATTAGTGCTGGGGCTAACTAGCCATCATAATCTGATGTGCAGGTATGCACTAAAGACTTGTCGTTAATATTACTCTTTGCTTATATAGCTAACATACAAAAGCGTGCTCCTCTGATTTTTATTCTTTTGGCATGGAGTTGAGTGGCTTATGGAAATAAAGAGCTCTGTCTCTCTGGCTTTGGCTACTACGTAATAATAATAAGGAGCACGTAACAACTTGGCATTTCTGTCATTTAATTGAATGAATTTGAGCTGTACTCTTGGAATATTATCTTTTGATATCTATCAGAGGCCTGCACTATTATTAATAAGGAACGATATCCTTTCTTCTCTTGGCTAATAGGCTTTGTATTTATTATTCCGTCCAAGTCCTTTGTTAGCCAGCTTGGCATTTCCCTTATCCTTCTTAGGCCTTTGTTCCCTCCTGGCCTTCTGTGTCATTAGGAGACGGAGCGGATTGTGCACGACGACAATTCACATTTTTACTGAATTTTATATACGAGCTACTTTCGACTCCTTTCCTCCTCCCACCTCTCCTCCATCAGGCCTCCCTATTTATACACAGCACTCCTCTTCACATCGCACAATGGCAGAATGTGATGGAGAAAGTTACAAACATTACGGACAACCATCCTCTCTCTCTCTGTTCATAGGATTATGTTATCAGGTTCCCTACTCTCCTTTGCAATTATCAGAGACAACTTGTATGAATTCATATTCATTCCCTTTGTTCATCTTTTTAGTAGGAAAGGATGAACAACATAGACTCAACTCTTACGGTATCGTAACACAACGTCAAGGTGGATACTCATAATAAGTAGGTGGTGCTATTTAAAATATAATGACATAGAAGAAAGAAGAGTTGACTACCGAACTGATTCATCATTGCGTGGGTGGCTCATTAGACTAACTGCCAAATAATAGACAATCGACGTTTTAATGAATAGCCAGATATCATCTGATATAACTTTCATAATTGCTAAATAAATAAAGACCTAAGCTAAAGGTAAAGGGAGCTTAGCTCAAATCATAGATATTTATATATATAGTATAAGTCAAGCCCGTATAGAGGGGGGGGGCTTTCGGGGCTG
>JABASI010006287.1:0-11056 GCA_019776505.1 Tomocerus nigrus
AAAACAATAAATAAATAAAAAGTAACGCATATTATTATTGCCTACCCACTTAATAACATAATATTGTTTCCTATCTAGGCATTATTAATATTAACTGCAAGAATACTTAATACCTACTCACCCTTGCTACCTAGCTATTATCTATTTCCTATACCTAGTAATATTATTTTGGTATTGTTTTCCATGGTCATATTAATCTATCGTTTGGGCTCCCAACTTTAGAGTTTTAAATCACTGAGTGGATTGGGGAGCTTTAAATCACTGAGTGGATTGGGGAATTTAAATCACAATGATTCATGCATTCATTTTTCATTGCTATTTCAGTCTAAGTTCTATTAAACTTCAGTAATGTTTAATAATAAAGAGAAATAAGGTTACGACTTGCATGATAAGGTTTAAAAAGGTATGTCAGCTAGATAGTTTAAAAGTCCTATTTAAGAAAAAATCTTTTGAAGGACGTTCTAAAATATATAGACAAAATTCTAGTTCATCAAATAAATACAATTGCCGTTATAAGTTGGAATGTGATTCAAATACAATGCTACTGAGCATGATATGCATTATCGCATAACGTATCCACTTAATGCTACATCAGTAAGATTGAAAAATCCGGCAGAATCATAGTCCTTTATTGCACGTTCTCATTGGACTATCAGATGTAAATTCTGTAAAAAGATAATTGATTTTGATTTGAGCTTTTGGGAAAGGTTTAATTATGAATTGTATAGCCCCATTTTCATATATTTTTCGTCCATTATAGCCGTTTTAGTCGACCGGACAACAAATTTAACAACCAGTAGGCCAGCCGTTATGGCAGACCGTTTTAGCCAGCTAGCCGGCTTGACATCGAACACTGATCCAGCTTTCATGGCTGCGCTAGTATATGATAAATAGTAAAATACCATTTTCCTGGCAGCACCAGGACACTGACACGGAAACATGCTATTACTGTAGATACCAATCCGAAATTTCAGTAAACGCTAGAATGGATAACATATAAAAAACCTCTTAACAAAGAGAATGTCTACATTTGTAGCCAATGTATTCCGTAGGCTTCAACGTTTTGTAAGCTGGGCTTTCATCGCCATACACCAATGTGTGCGCTGTTATCTGTTAGCTGTTTTGTAATTTGTAATAAATGTAGAATCGGCCAATTAATTTGAAAAAAGCAAACGATAGGTGGATCTATAGTTTCTTGACGATTAGCAAAAATCCTAAGATTGTGTAGTCGCTAATTTCAGAGAGGCACCAACTTCAAACTCTTTCGTCACCAAAGCTCCATTCTAGGGTAAAGAGAATTTTAACCTACGAATTAAAATATAATGTGCTCAGAAGTGTGCTGCAATATAACGGATGGTTTGGGTTGAATTTATGCTGTCGGGCAACTTCAGAATAGTGCAGTGATGGGCCGTGGTTAAAACCACTAGTGGTCAAAAAGGACAAAATGGCCCGGAAAAAACGTTTGAAAAAGTGGACAAAATGGACAAAACGGACTAAATGCAAATTGGGGTAAAATGAAATTCAAATCCTTGGTAAAGATACAGTCCAAACCCAGCAAATGCTGCAACTAAGCTTCCTTTAAGTTTAAATAATGACTTTTGTATGCATTGCGGACGTAACCCCAACCATGACAATCGTATGTTTAGATATTAATGATATTCAGCACATTCACAAGCCTAAAATTTCACAAGAAAAAATAATTTGATATAATGTACGTTTGCAGTGTTTTTCGTTAGTATTTTTAAGTGTCGCGCTTGATGAAGTCCATTATGTCCAATTTATCCACTGGCCTGGACAAAATACAAAAAAAAATGGTCGATTACCCACCACTGGACTAGTGGAATACAGAGAGGGTGTTGAGAAGCTGTGATAAAAGAGTATGTAATGATATAACTTAGTTGTATCCTACACACGCTAGGAATGCTTGACATTTTAACTCAGATTGACTTGTTTAGATTGGCTAGATTGGCAAATAGTAGCAGCCAATGACAACAAAATAGGAACACGATTTTTCGTATTTTAGCATGGTTTTATAATGTCCATGCGTGAGCATTAACCAAAAGGTTTTTCCCTGTGAAAATAAAGCACTATATTGCTGGGAGATTAAGTCAAATTTTCCGCTGATTTTCTACTATGACAACAATTTTTGGTATAAAATTTGCATTTAAAAACTAAAAATTAACGGATTAAAATATTTAACTCTGAAATTTGGCCACTGATGCTGGAAAATGGATCAATGTAGCGAAAAATACCCCACATGGGCTTCGAACGCTTTTTTAAAGACTATGTTTGATATACTTGTGCTCATTGTTGTCAGGAAACATTTCTATCGTGTAAGTACTTCGGGGTTACGTTTTGCAATTTGTCTATTTTATTTCTTCAAGATTTCTCCCTTATTTCTTTTTCATCTCTCATTTATCATGTCGTTAAAAAAATTTCGAGTAAAATTTCTTAATTTTATTTCAATAACTAGATTATAAATAATAACCCGCACTTAGTAGTAGAGTGATAGTTTTTTGTGTTACTGAGACCGTCCGTCTATGAGAATGTTATACCTATTTATACTTCTTGCAATAGATAATTATCATTTTCAAAATTAGGTAAAGAAAACTCGTGAACTGCTTTTGTGCGTTGTGGTTATTGGTGTATTATGGCACAGTTCAGGAAAGGGGCGTTCAAAACATCAACAAGAGTGAATGACGTGGAAATTAGAAATTTTTAGTTAAAAATATTATTTTATTCGAAATTTAATTTGGAATTTCGAGCACATTTCAATTTGTAATATTCCATGTGCCAAAATATTTCATAAGGTTGTCTCATCAACGTCAAAAGCTGGTAAGGTATCCGAATATTTTGTATTGTAAGATGATATGGGATATTAGGTACTGTATAACTACTTAAACTACACAAAAAATTTCAAAAAAAGTTTTTTTGTAATATGCACAAAGTACAACACTAATACATAATAACTTAATACAATTACGAAAATTGAAAATGATATTGTAAACTACAATTTGGAAAGGAGCCATTCGCATTGGCAGCTTTAAATTTGCCACTGCTGGACACTTCGCTTAAGTCTGGGCAATTTCATAGCTGAACGCATTGTAGGGAGTAACCTAAATCGTAATCAACTATCGTTTGGTGCTCATTCTGCCCGTGGCAGAAAGAAGTTTCTAGATTGTGCTGCGTTTTGAAGATTTTAGTAGATTACGGGTATATTTTTTTGCGGTACCGATATATTTACTTCAAAGAAATTATTTTGATGGTTTTTCATCAGTTCTCTATTAAATAATCGAGGAATAAAGAATAAAATCGTTTGTAACTTTCAGCGCATGAGTAATTTTGACACTTCACTGTTCTACTTTACATTCTACTTGCTTTTTTGCTTTTACATTTACAAATAAGTGTTTTGACTAAATTACCAAAAATAATTATCTACAGTTTTAAATCTATAGAAGTGTAAGGTTTTTCTTGGAGATGGCTGTTGTATACCAAAATTTTGGGTTAAATGGCTACCTAGAAGCAGTAAAAATACTTGAAAATCCATTGAAGGAGAAGGTTTCCAATGTGCCTCCAGCAAAAACGGAACTGAAGGATAAGCAGGTAACAATTCTTAAATACGTAGTGTACTAAAAAATTTGGCAAAACCTTGTTTAATCTCCAATTTCTGATTAACAAGAAAAAGTTACTGACATATTTGCCACAATGCCAATAATTCCTGTAATGCACTGTACTGTATGACAGAAACAATTTCGTTTGAAATTTTAAAAAGACGATGTTTTTATTTTTTTTAAATAATCTTCACTTCAGGTTTTCGTATTTGCTGTAACCACAGCTGAAGTAGGTCCATTCTGGAGATATGATGGGCGACGTTGGCAGCAAAAACGGCATCATCTTCTACCGAAGAATTCCACAAATCAAAGATGGAAAAAGACTATATATTACCTGATGAGCGAAGGAAAACAAGTTGATTTCCAAAGAATAGAGTATCAAAACCTAGGTATGCCTCAGAGATTATTATTTGATAAAAATTTGTATTTTAAACACAGTACACTGCTTTTACGTTCTGACGTATTTCCAAACCTTAGGTGCTACATTTAAACCAAAAATGGCTGGTTGGGAAAATCCCTATGTTGTTTGCGAATATAAGGGTTCGTTTGATCCATCGCAAGCTGTATTTTTGCAGCATGGAAACCAAAAGGAGCTTAAGTCAAATGACAGAGTGTTACACGATCTAACTACAAAACATTCTCCAACAAAAACGCCAATTCGGCTGTTGTGTGCTGGTAAAAACAAATTTTAACCGATTTTAAATGTATTGTGTACCAATTATGTCAAAATAGGGATCCTGAGTTTTAATGCAATTTACCTTAAACCTTAAAATTTCAAGGTTCAAAGTCAGACCCTGTCACATTTAACGTATTATTTTTTACCTTAAATTATAGCATCCGCAAAATTTGGCCACGTAGTCTGCGGCAGATTTGGATTTAACAAATTTTAAGGTTTAAGATAATTTACACTAAAACTCAGGATCCCTAATGTATGTATTTACCGTTACACTCTAACAGACAACACCACACCTCAGAAAAAAGGGATTGATAATACTCTCCATGTTGAAAAAGATAATAAAAATGTACACCAGGAATTTGACATAATGGACAAAATACAACACGACACGGAAGAAAATGAGATAGAAAATTCAGAAATAAATCCTCTGCAATTTGTGGAAGCCGAATACCAATGTAGCCAATCGCCACCACAACATCCTTCAGTGACGGACGGTGCTACATTTGATCAAAATAAGGACAACTGCGAAGATCCAGAGCGAAATTCCGACAATGACAATCAAACACATTCAGACCGACCAAATTCAAATGCCAGACCGCATTTCAGTAGCAGTCCCATCGTCGTAAACACAATAAAAAAGCATTTGAAAAACAACGAAAAACCGGCTCAAGCGTATAGGTAAACATCGACACATTAACTGTCCATTCTACTAAATACAAATCTGCCATTTTTTTCAATTGCCATATCAAAAACTTTTAATTCCACTATTCCCCTAAATCCAATTTTTTAAATTTTTATAATCTTTCTAAATCCCAAACCATATGTTAACATTACCCTTATGAATTAAATCCTGCAATGCAGCACAATACCTCAATCAAAGGGCCTGCCTTCCTACATCTATTTTCTAAACCGTACTTTTCAAAATAATATTATTAAGGCTACTAAAACCACTTAAACTCTATTAGTACCTACTCGATTTGTGTACTGAAATATGTTTTTATTTTATTGAAATTTTTCTAAAAAAAATCCAGTGGAAGTTTGACAATAATGATGACAGAATAATTTTTATAGTTACTACTATTGCTATATAGTGTTAAGTACAATTTCATTGGGCTCTGTGGGTAAATTTAGGGCCTCTTATGCAGTCATCTGCATATCTGCATCCTACTATTCTACATTTATCAAAAAGTTATAATATTATAGGTAAATATTTTAGTTTTTAAACAACTTTACATGTTACTTTGGATTTCCTTTGCCAATGGTACATTGCTTTGAAACTGCTAAGGAGTTATTTCTTTTCTTGGTGAATCAAATTGGATTTAAGAGAGTTGGAAAATCAAAATTATCGGATTTAGGTTTAGTGGAAGGAGAGCTGGGAGAATGAGGAGATTCAGGGTTAAGAGAATTGTCAATAATGTTTCTTAAATCTTAAAATAAAATGTATTTTCATTTTAGCAGGCTGATTGGGTCAATTTTAAAACTTTACGGCTTTATATATAATTTGTTTTTAGGAAAACTGTTCTTGAAAGTTCTCTTCTAGAAGTGAATATCGCCGGATCGGGCCCGAGAAACATGAAACAAGCAAAAAATTTGTCCTATCTGCAGAGCTTAGATAAACAACATGATGATATTTATTCAATGTATGCATTCTCGTTTGACACACCAAATTTCATTTGGAAAATGACATTACTACCGTCAGTAATAATCATTGGAGGACATTCTGAACTGATGAAACACACAAATTCTCTATTTTACTGTCAAAATCAAATAGTATTCAATTATGATACGACTTTTGGAAAAGGGCCTTTTTATCTTTCCATATTGTCATTCCGTCACTCGATCTTTAAATCCAATCCAGCAATAGCGTTGGCCTATATGATGCACCAATTTACTGACGAAGAGACCCACAAAGTTTTTTTTGATGTACTAAAAACAATTGTGCCATCACTGAATTCAGAAAATGCGGTAATTGTTACCGACAGGGAAAACAGTATTCGAAATGCCATTCGAAATAATATCCCAGATGCTATACCCTTATTGTGCTGGTTTCATATTGAGAAGGTAAGATAAGTCACAGTTTTCATCTGGTGAATGTTTTTATTCCGTTTCATAAAAGAATATTGGGAAGGTTTTGTAAACGTCTTTATAACTTCCAAATTCCTTAATCCTCTAGAACGCTAAGCATTGGATGAAGCACAACATTGACAAATCTGAGGAAAGCACTCATGCTAAAAATCAGCTTATTTTTAAACTATTATCCAGTACGTCAAGAGAGGAATTTGACAACACTTTTGTCAACACTCCAATGAGTGATCATTTCCGAACTTACATTCTAAACCATTTGAAGACGGATATCCTCACTTCTTGTCGATGGGTCCTTGAACGCCTCTCGTTATACGATCCTGGAAGTGGAATAACTAATAATGCCAGGTAAGTTTGCATAGGATTTTGAATTAAAATCGGAGAACTAAAAATCATTTTTTTTGTAAAAAACGAACAAAAATTTAACAAGCTGCTTAGTGCAAATTTTCCGTTTACTATTGCTTTAAATTTAGATGAAATATTAAAAAAGGCACTTGTTTTTAAAAATACAACGTTTCCCAAGAAATCAATATCTTCTTTGTTCCCTAACACTGATATACCCAAGTCAACAAAAAAGGTGCCTTTTTAATGCAAAAAAGCTGCCTTATTGCTGCTATCTATGCATCTTGCGTTGAGGTCCAACGCCTTCCTATTTCATAGTCAGTTAGTTTTCGCCCAATTTATTACAAGGTTTTTGAGTCTTTTAAAATTCGCCTTTTGTATTTTAAACAGTAATTATATTATACTATTGTACATTTATTTTGTTGGTTTTATATCCTTTGTTGTCTAAATTGCCAGTTAACAAAAATGTCACTTTTTCATCATTTTTAGACAAAAAGAGCAAAAAAGGTGCGCATTTGATGCTCCGGATATATAATTTTTGCGAAAACAATTTAGGAATATTATGTTAACTACATTTACACTTCATTTTAATACCCATTATAACGCAGAACATAGAGATGTACATATTACAATAATTAATGTTGTTTGATACTTATAGCGAGTCAATAAATAGTCTTATTGGCAGAATTATTCACGACAGCGAAAAGACTTTCACAGGAGTTTCAACTGCAATATATTTATTGCAATCTCATTACTTGTTTGACATACAACGAGCAATAGCTCAAGATGAAGGAGAGTGGGAAATATTGTCAAGTCTCAAAGGTCAAGATTGTATGAAGAGTATCTACGTATCAGAGAATTATCAAGATATTATTGATAAAAATGCTATTGCGGATTTATTAATCACTGGAAAGGCACCAGAGGATATCACTTTAATAAACCGTAGGAAACTTCCAACAATTCGAGAAATGAAAACTCCTGAAGGACTTGCGGAATTTTTTTGCGTAAAAGGAAGAATAAAACATGTCCCAGAGAAAAAAATATTTATTGTTACCGGCTTAAGAAATGAACAGTTTCTGGTAAAGGAAAATCATTATATGTAATAGTCACTTTATAATACGACATGCATTATGTTCATTTTGCTCTCAAAATATAAAAGTTTTCTATATTACCCCTTCATTATTGAACTTGATATGGAATTGTTATTCATTCACTTAATATTACATTATTTTATTCCAATTTTTAGGTAGATCTAGCGAAGCCCAGTTGCACATGCAAAGCGCAAGGAGCTTGCGCTCATATTATTGCTGTTCAAAAAACATGTAGTAAGCGTTACACGTAACTGTTATTTATCTCTCTTTTTGAAACAGAATTTATAATTTTAAATTAAATTATTTTCCAGACATTTATGGAGTATCAAAAATCCGCAGCGCTCCAAAAACAGGAATAGGAAAAATCTTTAGAAATATAACAGCAAAGACCACAGGGAAAAAGGGACCAGGAAGAGTGCGTTCTATAAGGACAGTTTTTCAAGTGGAAACAGATAACAGTGAAGTTTCCAAGCAAAATGGTAATTAAAAGTAAATCCTAAGATTGTTAGCCAAGTGTTTGCTCACACGCAAAATGTAATCAATTTATGAATGCTGGAACTTCTAGGCGTCACTTTTTCTCACTTTGATGAGGAATCCAACCGAGTCATTTTACATTTTTAGTTATACGCATTATATTGACCTAACGCTTGTCCAAATTACTTTTTTAAGGCAAAACTAACATAAAAATCATTCATTAACTGTCTTATTCGATGTAATAGTTTATGAACGTTAGGTATATTTTCCATAATACAAATTTGCAGGCTTAATCAATTAAATTTTCATATTCTGCATTTTGAATGACAGTGAGTGAAATAGGTCCACAAGAAGACGTTTCGGTAAGTTGTAATAGTGAAACGAATGTATGCTATGCTGCTACAAAAGATGGTCTAGATGAGATCCACTTGATCCAGAGGACGTTTACTAAAAATCCGGATGCTAATTCCGCAAAAATTCCGACAGTCAGTCAGTCGACAGATAAAACAAATTCAAAAAAGAAGCCGATAAACAAAAATCCTTTCGTTTCCAAAAAGCAAAAATTGGTTCCTATAGAGCTGTTTTTTGGAAGTGGAGCTCAAAAGATGCCCGTTTTGCAGTTATTACCCCCAGCAACTCATTATAATGTTGGACAAAAAGCTGTTGTTGTCAATGGTGGAAATGTTACAATTTTTGACCTAAAGACTATTCAGGTAAGTAAAGCGGTGCTAAAATGATCCCTTTGTTTCAAAAAAGCGTTATGGCGCAATTTATATCATTTACGAGGCATCAAACCAGTCGAACAAAAATAATGTTGAAACTTCGTTAAAATGTAATAATTTTGGGAAGACCCATTTAATTCTATTTGGATGCATGATTTTTATTTGTCCCTTTTAATATGTCAATTTTCCATTTTAGCTAAATATTTCCAAGGATGAAATCGACGTCTTAAATGATTATTCGGAGGGCTGCCATTTCATGCCTTTCGCGGAATCACACATTGGGTGGATAAATGACTCTATCGTTACGGCTTACATTCGAACCATTTCATCCCCTAGCGACATTGTGACGGAACCATGGGAAGCAAATGTTCTATTAGATGGGTTTTCAGATAGAAATGGAAATCCTTGTTCTTCTGAGCATATATTCAAAACAGATGATGGATTGCAATATCGATACGACTGGGCAACTGTGAAAAAGATTTTAATACCATACAATTCATCTAATAACCATTGGATTCTAATAGTTGTTAACACCGAAAATTGTATGATTTCAGGTAAATGATAATTAAAAAGAATTATTCCCGTCTCTGTGAACATTGATATATTCATAGACTTAGATATATTTTTTAATTTTTTATACTTTCTTCAGTCTTAGATCCATCTGATGAGTTTCAGTTGAAGACTGATCAAAAGCGCCGATTTTGTGCTATACTGAAAAACATACTTCAAAAAGTTGAATGGAAAATCATTTATCCAAGGAAAATAAAACAAGACGACGGTTTCAACTGCGGAACTTTTATATGCTATTACGCTGAATGCGTTGCCAACGGAAAATCGCTAATATCTAAAACTCAAGAAAAAATGGAGCCCTCAAAATATCGTAATAAAATATTTTCGACTATCAGCCAGCATTGCGACTTATGGAAATGGGATGCCCAACGTTTCTCACAGTGTAGCGTTTGCCAAGGCGATTATGAGCAAAATGAAAATTTGGAGCTTGATTGGGTTAGCTGCAAACGCTGTTCCCGAAGGGCTCACATCTCCTGCTTAAATATTGACTTATCGGCAGTAGGAAACGAGGGCAGAGAATATTATATATGTCAAAAAAGGTAGAAAGTACCCTAGAAAAGCTAATGTTTTCTTATTATACATTTATAAAAATATAACTTTATTTAGGTTACCATTGGTGACATGGAAAACGTAGGTTTAGAATATTATTAATTGAACGAATAAATCTTTAACTATGCGACAGTTATTACCAATTAAGTAGAAAACAATTTATGAAATAAAATACGAATTAATTCTTCAATTTAGTTTAGTTACTCATTAGCCTTCCTAGTTTTGGTCATTAAATGAATTAAATTATCTATTAGTGACTTACGTAAAAAAATAAACAGGGAAACAATGATAATTGTTCAGGAACTTAATAATTAATTCAAAAATGAACTAAAAATAACTGTCATCATTAACTCTGAAAACAATAAAATTTATTTTAAAATAAGATTAGAATGTCTATCTTTTATTATTTTATACAATTTTATTCCAAGTAAGAATCCGCTACCATTTTTTAAATAAATAATGCAGCCTTGCAACAGAAAATAACTTGTAGCAGATTTAAAGAATTATTTTAAAAAAGTATTTATTTCGTTGGTTTTGATTCGCCCACCCCACATTCTGTCTGTATACGTCCGTCTGTCTGTCTGGCGTTGGCACAACCTCCCCCGACCGCATAGACGGGATTGAGCACACCATGCGAAATTAATGCATATGTGCCTGTGGCAAACCCTATTAAAACTGCCTTAAGTTGATCCATGGTATATCGAGGTAACGCGCGTTTATTTATTGTTCATGTTATGCGAGACCTTACTCTGTCTGTCAGCCTGCATGCCAAATATGAAATTTTACTATTTACATTGGAATTTGGTTTTGTTGAAATCGATAATCCCCCAAACGAGTGATATTTTATGTTCAAAGCGTTATTCTCCACATTCTGTGGTTGTGAGCAGAGTATAAAGTCGGCACGCCGTAAATTATTTTTTGATGCCGCCTGCCGTAAAT
>JABASI010006288.1:0-11052 GCA_019776505.1 Tomocerus nigrus
TGTCATGATTATACACATTTACTGCCCCGCACCGACAGGAATAATGTTGCTCTACACTACACGCTGATTGAGCTGGATACTTATGGTAGGTAACTACCGTGTAATCCGATTCAATTCGCCCCCTCGAAGTTTTCGCAACTTTTTTAGCGAAAATTGAGCTCCGAAAACAAATTATACGTGAAATAGTTCACCCTCCCGGGGTCAACTATTAATTTTTCACACAAACGACTTTCTTGAAACAATAGTTGACCTGTTCAATTGAATCGGGTTATACGGTAACTTATAGTAGAACCAAGGATCTTATGTAACACCCTTCTGAATTTACGGCAGGTATTATTAATGTGGTTGTTTCGTGTTTATTTTGTACACTTGACCCATTAATGGTTTCAGTTACCTTAAGCTATATGTGGTTATAAATGACAAACATTATACAAAGTGATGAATATTTTCAACATGTCATTGTGCCAAATGTTGACATTTTACAAAGACCAATGTCTGATAGTTGTTTCCTATTCCTGTCTTTGTTTTTAACAAGAGATGGAGACCTAGCAAATCTTCATAAATTGAACATCAGTTCCCTATTAGTGAATGTATTTATCCTTATGAATGACTTATCCTCAAAATGCTTACATTACCTAAGTTAGAACTGCCAAATCCAGATTGTACAGCTATCATGGTAAAACGAGTTCTTCTAACGCTCTGTAACTAATTTAATGGAATTCCATACTTCAACTAATTGGCACGAACCTATACAATTTCAATTGATACCCTGAAAAATAGTAGTAAAATAATCAAATATATTTAAATGCACAGAAAATATGAAAAATGTGTAATAATAGTGTGTGTGAGTCATTACAGGTAGAGGTAGGTATCATACTAATCATATGAACATGTAATGGTTTTTGTTAACCACAAAATTGTTTGAGACACATTTTGCTAAGGTCGTGGTCGTGAGCATGTAACTTATTCTGAAGTTGGGGTAGAGCATTTCAGCGTGTATTAGTAATTATCCTCAATATATACTATCGCATACCCATGCGTGTATGTATCTATATAGACGTTTGTAACCAAAAGGACTCTTTTACACCACAGCATAGCCATAAAAACAATAATCCGCTTAGTTAATTTTCAAGGCAAATAAACAAATTATTCGATCTTATGTAAGATTTGTAAAAGAAAACAACAATTACTTCAATGAATGATCCCATTTATATTCAGTTTAGTGAATTTTCGCATATGAAAAGTCCTACTCCTCCTTCCATTATGATATTTATGATTTCTCTTGGATAACTTTGTCCTATATATTAGTCTAATATGTGTGCAATTGATACACAGTCATTATTTTTCACAACTACATGATAATCATAAAGAAACTGTCATAATACTTAATACTGTAGAATTCACAGAACCTCCAATTGTAATGGGAACTAAAAAATATGTAACATTTAGTTATTAACTAACAATAAAAGAGAATTACATGCATTATTCCTTGGGCTCTCAGTGGTTAGACCGCCAAATACTGTTAATAGAAGTGTTAATAATTACAATTAGGGTCCTAAAGTCCAGGTAGGTTAGGTACCTACCACAAAATAGCACGCAATATCAATATCTCAAGTGTCGCTGTCAATAAGTAATATCTGTCAGTGTGCCTGTAGCACAATACAAATTACTTGTCTCCCAATATCCACACCACAAGATATTAGCATCATTTTATGCACAGTCAGACTAATGATGAATGAACAATACAGAGATTTGTCACCATTAAGCATGAGACGCATAATATTGAAACAGGATAAGAGAACAAGGAGCTAGCATACACGTAATAATCACACAACAACGTGTAGATATAAATATTTAACGATTGTATTCTAAAGAGAATTGAAAAGCAAAAGTGTGTAGCTCACTTGTCGCATGATATTGATAACCGTTTGTAAGATACACCGTTCCGCTTAGTAAACATTGTTAGATAAGGCCATACGCAAGTTATTAAGGCAAGTAACTTAGCAAGATCATACATACGCTACGCAATTACGAAAAGTGTAAGTGATCATAACAGGACGTAGCAACTAACAATGTACTAAGAACCTACAGATACTAAAGGTCTTATGCATATATAAAGTTTCTAATCTGTATATGTATTGAATTGAATAGATGGACAGATGGCAAGGTGTATCTTGCACGTATTTTTGCTAATAAGCAGTTATCTTAGCAGGTAGCATTTCTGCTTCTTAACAATTGAGTAGATGTATTCTGTCATGAGGCCCACTTCCTTGGACAACTTTTATGTATTATGCATTTTAGTAGTATATCTCATTGCTATTATGAATTATTCACAATAGCACGAATGAATGATACATGCTGAACATTACAGGAATTATTGCACACTTAATCTGCTCTAACAATTACAGTTTATAACGTAACAGAGAAGTATTTATCTTTTATGTCTCACTGATCCGTCTGAAGCAATTGAACCAAAAGTAAATAGACAAACTAATACTATATGAAATGCATACCTAGATAATGGATAGCGACCTAAAAGCACATGGTTGATACTGAAACGATGAGAAGTCATTATAATATATCAGAAAGAAATTTAATGAAATGAAGTTAAAATCTAAGCTACTCTTTTCCTATAATTTTCAACGAATAGAAATGAGAACTAGGTAGAAATATATTATTATTATTTGTGTTCAGAGAGTACTCGTATGCAATAATGACTTGATTTCATTTTCTATGCATTATTCCATTATATATGACAGAAACACAGTGTCTGGTACCTATATGCTAGTTGCTAGTTTGTGTGTATTGATAATCCATTCAACTCAGTGGTCAACGTCAATCCAAGCCACTTTCCAGAAAAGGGTCAACACACATTTCAGGTGCTGTTGGTTTTTTTCCACTTCTTGTCGACACAATATCTTTCTACATTGAAGTGTGTGTGTGTGTTTGTGCATGTTACATAAACTTACCCAAGTGAGGTAGATGATACTTTGCGAGATGTGTGGAGCCGATAGCCAAGTCCTCCTTTTTGTTTTCATTATGCTAACTATTATGATTTCTTGCCTGTGTTAGATTCGCAGAAAATTTTCTCATATAAATATCGGCCCATCTCACACCCTTCGTCAGACAAACGCCAGTTGCCTTCTGTAGTCAATCTTCTCTCAAGATTTCAGTTGAAAACCAACTAAGCGTCAAAATGAACAAGGCTTTGGTGAGTATACCTTTTTACAAAATAAAATTTTACATTTTCTGAATTGAATCGGTAAAATTTTGAGACTCAGAATTTTGAGACTCACAGTAGGTACGTACAATTGTAGGATAACAATTTTTCAACCTGTCTTGTCGTGTCGCTTGCCAGAACATAAATTTTTTCTGACTTTTAGTAGTAATTCAATAACTTGTTTCATTAGATGATTACAACTGCAACTATCAAATTATACAGATTTTCTTCTGTTGTGGTCTCTTCTCTTCTGTTTTTTCTATTCCTGTCATTACGTTTTTACAACTGCGGTTTCCTTTAGTCGAAAATAATTCTATAGAGACTATTAGATTTGTAAATCTTCTCAGTATTGTTAGAGATATGATTTGGTTAGCTTATTTTGTTATTAAAAGTCATTTAGATGAGAGAATCCAGTACTTAACTTAGAAACCGCAGGGAGTTGACATTAAATCAGAGGAAAGTGTACAAACAAGATAGAACATGAGGAAAACGATGTATCATTTACTGTATGAGAACGTGACCAGAATAATACTTTCATTTATTAAAGGGAGTTAACAAATGAGGTCAAACTTTTAGTTTTTCTCTTCTACTGTTTTGCCAGTTTCCTTTAATTCAATTGACTACTTCATCTGAATAAATTTTTGTGTTCAGAATTACTTATCTTTGTTTTTTACGCACAGATCCTTTTGGTCCTTGCTGCTTTCGTAGCTGTTGCCTCTGCTGGATATTTGGGTCTCGGTTATGGAGGATATGGCGGCTATGGCGGATACGGATTGGGCTACGGAGGATTAGGATACCGCGGAATCGGTAAGTTTTGGAATACATTTAAGTAATTGGCGTATTTTTTAAATATATTTAGACATGTAAAATTATTGCTATTTCCCTTTTAGGTTATAGAGGAATCGGTTATGGACATGGATACGGCCTTGGCCACGGATATGGTCTCGGTTTGGGCTACGGACACGGATACCGTGGAATCGGATACCGTGGAATTGGATACGGTCACGGATACTACGGTTAAGAAATCATAGCTTAATTCTTAGTTGTAGTAGTAGAGATGACAAAATTTACCAAAATCTACCACTCGGCTGTAGTGATATAATGTACTAGAGCAAATTCTCAGTACAAAACTGAAATACTTACTTTGTACTCGACCATACCAAAAAACTGTCGGTATTGTTCTAAATACTATATGTCCTAGTTTAAATGTATTATTTCATTTGTATTCCCCACATTTGTATAGTAAGTACTGTTTCATTTGGAAAACTATTATCATTTGGTCAACTTGTTAGAAATTGTGTGCCACTCGACAATAAAAATGTTCAATAAACCGTTACAAATACAATCCTTCTATCGTTTCCCTTGAAATTATTTTTCCTAGGCTACTCCAGTATCATTTATTATTATACAAATATGCATCTTACAAAAATGATCTTTGCCGTTATATGGTTGTAGTGTACCCCATTACCCTTGTGGATATCTGTATCAACAGTTGTGAATGATCTCTATCAACAACGCATGCATGTAAACATGTTTACCCAGAGTATTATACTTTAAAAAAATCCAAATTCTTATTCCTTCGAACATACATATCATCGCCCGCTTATGAAATATTGCTACTCAAGTAGAGTACCTCGTTCATTGAAAGACAAGGATGACCTGTGTCTGTAACCACCTTAGAATGTCCAAGCAATTAAATATAAATGTTAAATACTAATCATTAATATATGTATTGTTAATGTTCACAGTGTCATACATACTAATTAAATATTTGGATTGCTTTTTTACAACATTGCAAACCAAAGCAATGGTATTTTATGCGACAATGAGTGATTAATGGCATTGACGGCAAAGATATGGAGTTCAGGGCATAGCTTGCTTTGGGGTACCCCGGGTACCCTATCTCATTAATTGTGATTTATTCTTAAGATTTTCATACATAAAAGTATTTTATTTAACTCTCACATGAATAGCTTTAAGGATGATTTTCAAAATCAAATAATTATTACATTTCATCCTTCCTTGCTTTAATAGGTTACCGGAAGAGCTACCCTTCGTGCATAGGAATAAAATAAGAATAAGATACCCAGTTGCATTATGTATTCTAATCTAATCCAATATGTCGACATTTTGGTTGAATATGGCAATTAGAGAATTTTAGCCAGGTCATGGAGATTTTTGATTGGTAGGAGATGTTAATTATAGAATTGTAGGGATTGGTGCTCATATACCATACCAATTATGAATTTAATCTAAATTAACATGTACATACATACAATGGTAAATAATATGCAATGGCTGATGGATTTAATTAATTGGTTTATTTTTTCTTGAACTCAATGATTAATATGTAACGTTAGGGCAGATATGTTGACTACCTGTTTCTGTTTGCAGCAGTTAAAAAGCGAATATGTGGGACACAAGGAAAAATTCATTTATGTCTCACTCGTGAAACCTGTCAACATTTCTGTCATTGAAAGCAATAAAATAATGCAATTGTAAACAGATGCACTTTCCATGCTAGCAAAGCACTGCGTATACTTAATTAGCTATTACCATAAGGAAAATTAGCGGCAAAGTGGATAGCAGCGCAGTCAAAGTAAATCAACTCCTCAGTTGTGATCTTCGATTAATGAAAAGCAAAGATATAATTGTGTACCACTTCTTTCTTTTCCATATTATTATCGCGTGTTGAATTTAATGATTGCCTGTTGACAATTAGCTTACGTAGTAAGTAATTTAAAAAGTAAGCTTCCATGTTTATAATAGGCTAACTGACATGTGTAGCTTGGTTATTTCTTGGCTATTCACCATCTCCATCTACTTACTATTTTCTATTACTCTACCATATAATTTAAAAAGTAAGCTTCCATGTTTATAATAGGCTAACTGACATGTGTAGCTTGGTTATTTCTTGGCTATTCACCATCTCCATCTACTTACTATTTTCTATTACTCTACTATTATCTGACCAAGATCTGACTACTCTCACTTAACTGAATTAGATCTGTATCGTATTTCAGAAAAAATCTTCTATAGGGATTACAGAAAAACACATAGCTACTAACGACTACCTACTACCTACCCTACTAAAGAGTTAGATAAAGATTCTCGCACATGGAAGATAGATTATATTATAAGATAATATGTATTACTACTTATAGGTATGTATATGTAAAAACACCTATATATATTCCTATATTCCTATGTCTGCACATTTTTTCTTTCTTAAAAATATTTTCTGCTCGTGTATTAACATAAAATATAAACACTTCATTTGCAATTATAACCGTATGGGCACATCCAAAAGATATTATAATGTAAAGTTACAGATACTACAAAGATAATTGTGAAGTAAGTTATGTATTTTTGACTATGTATATGTTGACTGTAGGATTTCTTCATTGTAAAAATAATTGTTGGAGGAAATTTTCTTATTGCTCCTCGTTAGTTCTAAATCTCAAGTAGTTCCTTAATAAAAATATATTATGGGTCAAGAAGAAGGCAACACCTTTGAATGACACTAAATTGCAATCCCATTTATATGCTGAAGATCTTCGTGTATCTATTTGCCTAATGTAAATCAACTTATTGTTAGGTACCTGAACTTGTTTGCTGTCATATACCTAAAGCTGTACAGAATGGACAGACATAGTAAAATTGATTCAGACATATGACTATCGTTGTGTTGTTTGTCTGTGGGATAACGTGTAACATGCTTGTGGCACTTTGTAGTGAATAAGTGTGATTATGATAGAAAATAAATTGCAATTGTTACATCATGTAGGATAATTCCTTCTAATGAAATGCCATTCTGCACCCACAGACAAAAAATTGCGACTTTGATGCGGTGAGTCACTTACCTGCACACTGCTCAACCCATTGCTGTATCTTTTGATAATGGGCAAACAAATCAACTGTATAATAAAGAAGATAACAAAAATTCGTAGGCAAATCAATAATAGAGTAATTTTACCAGATCTTTTATGGTTGTCCTTTGCATTTATTGACTAATGTAGTCATTAAATCCTAAGATTGTGAATTAATTCACCTTAATGATAGTCGAATCATAAATGTTTCTACCATTTGCATCTAAATTGTGTTAAATATAAATAGCTTGGAGCAATGAGACTAACTGCTCTAAATATTGATTTGCTAAATGTCATAATACGTTTTGTATTGACCACTATAACATTCCTATCAAATGTTTGCCACAAGAAAAGGTAGGAGCGAAGAGAGCGTTAATTGGGAGTAGTCTGTATGGTTAAAGTACTCTAATTTAATGTTTATTATTTATTTACTCTATAATTTTTACTACTATTTACACTAAAATAATGAAGTTATTAAGGCAGCCAAATCTGTAATTAGCTTCTCAAGTTTTCTCAGATTTTAATTGTTTTTGATGCAATTTTAACTATGTCAATGTTATTCATCTATTATTTATAAATTATAATCCAATTACCTACATTAACTACCTAAGTGACAAAATAGATCTTTGCCTATACTTTCTGGTCTGTTGAAATATTGCAGTAAAACACGAAATTATTTTGACAGAAATCTATTTTGCTTTTCAGTTTTCGCTTTAGTCTAATCTTGATGAATTATATAAAACCTTTTACGATTATTTGCACTGTGCTCATGAAAGTTATTTTAATGTGCCTCTTGGATTTTAAATGTTAACTTTGGGTTTAAGTAACGGTATAAGTGAAAATAAAAATCATAGTAATCCTCCATAATAGCAAGTTAGGTAGATAACATTAAAAATTTCCAATTTAGAAAGTCAAATAAACGGGAAGGGATGCTGTAGTATGTCTGTCTGATCCATCTGGAGAGTGAGTGAAATGGGATAATTCCGTCATTTACTATTGCTCTTGGAATTATCATCTGCAATATCTTTTTAGCGTGAATTTAGCAAAAGGTTATGGGAAGACATGGGGAAGTGGTCATATAGATTTAATCTCTGTCATTTCATTTCAACCCGGTTTTAATCTGAGCCATACTTATTAGCAGTAAAAAGTCAAACTATTCGTAAAAGTGGCTACTGTACATGTTTGAACTGCACAAAGAGCCCATATGGTATAAATAGGAGTAGAATCCAGGAAAAGGGACACACTTTTATATTCATTATTATCATAGTAGTATCCGTAATTCTATTACGGAGTGTGTAAATAGTAAGTGTATAGCCTGACTGAAACTATAACATTATTTTATGAATGAGTCAAGCCGTAGATTCAGTTATAAATCTCTAAAATTCCTGTCGTGATCGTTAGATGTGACGTTTTAATGCTAAGAATCCATATTCTCAATTTTTATAATGTGATTTCTGGAGTGGCCATGAAAAATCAACTGGTCTGCTCCTCTTGAGCTTAAAGTAATGGGTTATATACGGTGGCCGTAAATTCTGTGAAAGTGTGAATAAATGTTTAAGTTCATGGTTCATGATGTAATTAATTAAAAAGGAATAATAAGGGAATGCCCCTCGTGGGATGCTTTCCTTTAGTAGCCAACTTAAGTCAAGAGTTTTGTCACTAATTGAAAACTGGGGCCATTTATAGACAAAAGTTCTGCTAGCTAATGGCTCTCTTAAATTATAGCCGCTATTATTCTATTCAAAAACTGTATGGGAATGGACAGTAGAAAATAAAAGGGATACATTTACATAATACCTTCCTTTTCACTCATCACAGTCTCTACAGAAATGCAGTGCAACTCGAGATGAATTACTCTGATACGGAAAACAAAAGTTTGCCTTTCGTATTATGTAATCGTAATGGACAGTATTTACAGGAGTCTCCTGTCTCTCCTCTCCTCATGGGCTCTTTTCCCTTTACAGATATGGAAAAGCAAACAATCTACTCAATCCGTGTACCTATAGTGTAAAACAGTTAGACAGAGATCATATCTCTGTATTATATTGACAGTGCACCTTTACATTCGCTTGTCAACGTTACTTATCTCTCGAGCTTTACCTTTATTATACATAACTGTACAAGACTTGGGATTCTCAAAGACCTCAAACCGGTTTCTTCCTTTTTTACATTCATATCTCCTGAAATGAAACTTAAGCTCAAACACATACAGATGTGTGGCAACTCTCTTTTTAGAACTTACTTACGATCCTTTGATTTTACATTTACCTACCATATATTTACTAATATGTTGTTATTGAGCATATCCAGATGCTTTGCCTACTAAATATGTTATTATTCGTGGTTTCCTTTTAGTAATAATTTGTGTACGATTTTTATTAATATTTGCTCATTAATACATAAAATATGCAAATCTCCTCCATTAGCTCAGATTTTTCTGTTTCCGGATGTCGAATTTTATCTACGTCAAACGCTAAATGGCAATATTAGTGGCCATTATAAAAACTATGCTATTAAATTGTCTCTGGATATTTTCGGATTTATAAACCAATTTTTTTGATAACAATTACAATCCTTAATGAGATTTGGGACTTTGAAAATCTATTTGTATGTAAAAAGAATAATATAATAATGTTATGAATTTTTTAATTACAGTTTTAGTTCAAAATTAAAATCAATTGCAATAGTCTGTAAATAAAAAGAAAAAAATCCATACAGCTACTACAAATAATACTACAAATAATGCTAGAATCCCATCTGCTCTGTTTCAGTTGTTGCTACCTTTAGCTACATCAGACACAAACTAAATACTTTCTATTTTGCTATCTAACCTCAATTAAGTTCGATTCACGAAACTTAGCGGATGGGTTTAGCACATTTACGATACCTGTATCTCCAAGGTGTGGCAAAAGCCATAATAATGATTGAAATGACATTTATGATGGTCAGGTCGACAATAGTGAGATGAGAGGACTACTTACTATTAGATTTTCGATGTTCTTTTAGTAATCGCCGAACAAGTTAAGTATTACATCTGTTCGATAGATAAAACTATACAAACTCATCCTTGGGAAGGTATATGATATAGTAGAATAGTACATCACATTTTTCTTTGAAAAGCTTCAGCATTAAATTTCTCTGATAGAATTGAATCTGTCCTATGTCTTGTCTACTCTGTGAATTGAGTTCTGGTCCAGGAGTAAAATAAAGAGTAGCTGGGTAGTAACATAAAATATAATGTTCCACCAGTGTTGTTCGCCGAGAAAACATTGACGGAGAGTCTGGTGTTCGTCCAGCTTACATTACCGCACCGACCGACATGAACAAAAGGAAACGAATTCATTGTCTCTTGCTCTGATAAAAGTGAAATTTTTCACCGCCTCATTCTTCTCAAGATTCAATTTACGATGGCATCAGCCAGCCTCAATAGAGAACAAGTATTTTATTTTATAGCTCCTCAGTGTTTTTATTGCCGATATGACTCTTCCTCAGCCCGTGATAAATATAGCCTTCCGAAACATCATCATATCAACTCTATCGTACCTTACCTACTGCATACTTTCTAGAGAAAATAATAAAATAAACCATACTTTACTGTATACTTTACTACAATGGAGACTAAGAAACTTCAGCTTAACTGATAAAAGAAAATAATTTATCTGTAGTATAAGTTCAACCGAAAATCAACAAAAGATAAAAGGAAATTCTAAGCTATAATGTAAATAAATACATGTTCATTTTTTCGTTATTTGAAAGATTATCGCTTGCCAAGAAAAAATTTGTCCTTTTATCCACAATACAATTATGTATAATCCATGTATCGATAAAGTCATGATTTTCGTAGGTGATCTGCAGTGTAGACAGTAGACCCTGAATAATCACCATACATTTTTCACTTTATGCAATGTTCACAATCACGAAAAAAATTATTCGTTCTAATTTTCATTAGAGCAGAGTCGTTTT
>JABASI010006289.1:0-11051 GCA_019776505.1 Tomocerus nigrus
TTTTAAACGCGGGAACGGAAATTTGGAAACATTTTTAGCGCGGGAACGGGAAATCTGGAAATTTTTTAGCGCGGGAACGGGCAATCGAGAAGAATTCTTCCCGGGAAGCGGGAAGGTTTTTCTTCCCGGTCCCGGGAAGGTTTTTCTTCCCGGTCCCGGGAAGAAACCATTTTTCGAGGGCCGCATAGTTTTTATGCATTTTGCATCATTCCCCACCAAAATTTTCTATTTTCCCACCCACGTGGTCATTTTGTTTCCCATTGGGAAAATGGGAAGTTCCCATTTACTTCCCAGATGAAACCTTGGTCTTGACGCTTTCTGTTCCTAAAACATTTCATTGAGCAAAGCAAACACCTGCCTTTTCATATTCAGTTCTTTCCAAGCGACGCTGCATTTGTTCTTTCTCTATCGGTCACTGTAGGAAAAGTGAAATGGTTTCCTTGTGACGTTCGGGCATGGGGCATATAAACTAGTAGCTTGGTTGGGGTAATTTCATATAAAGCGTTCTCATAATATTATTTATTACGAGTCTAACTACATAAACTGTGTTATGTCCATATATCAAAATCACACAATTTTCTCTTTCACAACCCGAACTTCATAATATTAGCGCCTTTATGTTACTTTCAGCGAATCGTAAAAATTACCGTAAAAATGAGTTGACAACTTACTGGAGTTTAGAATAAGGAAAGAGAAAGTATTATGTTAGTCGATTTTGGTTGCATACTGTATAGAATGTAGTGCTCATGATTTGTTTGTCAAATTTACTATAGCCTTTGTAATTAATTTTATGAGTATGAAAAATTATAAATAGTTATTAATAGCGTTAAGGGTTAAGTTTGGTATTACGTACCTAGTTGATTGCATAATTGGACCACCAATGCCTCACTTAATTACTTTCTAGTCTACTAACCATGCCGGCGCGGCACCGGCACAAAGTATTAAGTAGGTACCTTACATAGACAATTTCATGTTATTTTTATAACCTTCAATAGGCCTTTCGCCAAGTGCATATACATGAATTTTCTTAAATCCTTTTTACGTACGTCAGTTTACTGACGCCTCATTCACTTGTATTCGCGTTGGTGAAAGTTTGAAGAGGTGTTTAGACAAGAAAAGGGCGATGTGGATGATGAAAATACTTGAAACGTTATTTTGAAACACTTCATTGTAATGACATGCCGGTACATTATAATCTTATTACAATTTTTGTCAGTTCATTCGTAGTAATTACGCGTAATTTAGAAGTTACAATTACAACTTTTACAAGTTGCTATTTACTTTCAAGTGTATTTGTTATGTAACTTTTCAGTCCTTTTTTATTTGTGCTCAGCCGTCGTATTCGTATAACATAATGATAATTATTATTACCTTTTAGCAACTATAAACTAATCTTGTCGCATGCATGACTCTAAACTTGCGTGTTTTATAGTTGCTTTTAATATCCCATAGTGAATGATATGTTATAGCAAGCTAACGGAAGCATGTATTGAAGTTAATGAAAACGTGCATAATTTTCATTGAGAACGTGAGATTGTTATGAAATACGACAAAATATTATTATACATACGTAATAGCAGTAGTAGTAGTAAGGTGCAGTGAAGGTAAGCGGCGAATAAAGATTGTTACTCTGTACAGGATCTCTTTCCTATCATATAGTATAGTCGTCATGAGCGAAAGGATTTAAATACGTCCATCAAAAAGGATGTTACATGTTTTAAGAAATAATATGACGAAAACAGAAGCGTTATTTCGGCATATAAATCCCTTGGGGACTTAAAAATACTAAAGTGGTAGCGGTAGAATACCCATTCCCATTGAGAGGCCCTCAAAAACTATCTTCAACTAAGAATCAATGAAAATTACATACCTACTAAAAAGTATTGGCTGGTTGTTGCAACTGCAACAACTACAAAGCCATGGCTTTGTATTTACTGGAGGGTCAGGGTACCAAACTGCTAAACTTTAAAAAGTAAAATAATACTATATATATAGTCAAAGGGGAGACAACAAATGTTTAAAATAACGAAAATATGGAATAGTAATAACACTGAACATAGGAGCTTTCCAATTTTAAACGATTGCTGCCTTTCACGGTCTTTATTTCGTATAAATTAAGTTTCGCTTTGGAAAAGTCGACGCTTGCAATCATCGAAGTTTCTAAACGTATTGGTTTGAAAAATAATCATTGATAATTGAGTTTTTGCAGCGTAATTTTCGCAGATCAAACCAAAGGAGATCACAATCATACTCACACGTGCAATATTTATTTCTGCAACTAAATCTAGTTTCATCTGTGCATTAGTTTATGAAAAGAGAAAGTTACGTTTGGTTACATTTAGATATACCTACTTGGTGAAAATGGACCATGAGTCGTATATACGATAATATTTTAATCCCAGTGGGGTAAACTGGCTAAAGGTTGCTGGTTAACATGTTCAACAATAAGTTTAGAAATATTGGTACAAAAACTACTGTGTTTGAGGAAGCTGAGACGCTAAATGTGACAAAAAAATTCTATGTTAGCGGAAATTGAGGATCTGAAATTAAGTACAATTAAGAAGTAAGAGTTGCATACGATTCAAGCGAATACAATAAATAAAAAATTTGAGAGCTTTATCGGTTCTATATGCTATGTAAGTTCCACCTTTAGCAATCAACAAGAGTTCATACTTTTGTATTTCACAAGTTGTTTTGGGAAATAGTTTCGTTGCAAGCTTGCACGTTCCCCATTAATATTACTATGCATTATATCACACGAAAGCATTTTTAATTGCGTAAGATACTATTACGTATATCATTTTAATAGTATAGTTCTTTAGGTTTAGTTTATAAACTTTAAAATACAAGGCCGCTAAATATAAATGCAACAAATGCACGTTACGTTACCTTTTTATATTACTTTACATCAATTATCTAAATAACTTATAGCGCTTATAAATACATTATTACATACATGCCTATATACGTCATAAACAAAGAATATAGTAGTCGCTGTATAACAATGGCAAGCTGAAAGCAACACCATTATCATGCCCTTCTTAGCACGGTAAGTACAAACTAATAATAAAACGAACCGAACTGGTTACGGTTTCTCTGAAGAATAACAGTCGCATTGATTGGCGAAAGCCGGGCACTTAACATTTCATCATAAGTGAGTCTCATCATTAGCGGTGACAGTAGCATCCGTAGGATTCTGTTTTTGACAGTGAGTTACAGTTACAGGTATACTGCAATTTTGCAGGGTGGCAGTTTCTTTGCTCTCCGCCGAGGCTGATGCAGGTTGATAATCCATGGCAAATGTTACATTTCTTCGAGAACTGGTGGCACTATGAGGATTACTTGTCAGTTGCGCGTGATCTAAAGATCCTTTACGAGTCAGGAAATCAGTTCTATTCTTTGGGTTATTCTCCTGCTGAAAGTCCTTCTTCAAGGCTGAAGGTGGAGACTTGCACCAGTAACCGATTGAGGGATGAAAGTACACGTAATAGATAACCATACACAGTATTCCGATGAAAAAGAGAGAGTAGTCCCCTACTAGCCCTGAAATTCTAAACCAGAAGATCTCTGGAGTGTATAAATTAAATGAGAAAAACCACGTAAATAGAAGGACGGTATTTTCCAAAAAGCATATCAGGTAAAAAGTCAGGTATTTGTAGCGTGTTGGCTCATCTCGAATATTAAAGAAGGTAAATATATAGATGAAAGCGACGACTAGATTGAAAAGTGCTTCTTCGCATTGGTTCGAACAAGCTTGATTTCCCTGGACAATAAGCCAAGCTAACATAGCCAGCCAATGGGCGATGCAAACCGGAACCTATTCAACATATCACAGAACAATTAATTACAATGTAGTGAAGTAAAGGGTTATGTTTACACTTTTACAGTTTACAAACATGAAGGCAGACAAAAATAAATAAACAAATCCCACATTCAAGACAACTTTAAGTAATGGGGCTATGGAAGTAAACATCGTACTTTCTTTCCCTACGCTCCAAAAGAATCTGTCCCCTAGGTCGGTATGGCGATATATGGCAACTGCAACCGCCAGTTAGTAGTATGCTGTTAGCGAGGGGGCTGCTACCGAGGAAGAATCTTGAATCTACCTACCTTGATGATAAATTGATAAGCTTACTTTACATTTTTCCTATTTCTTCGGAAGGACTCTTCCGACCTATAACAAATTTTATGGATAATCTTTCTACATTTCACAGTCCTTGATTTTAAATAATGTTAAAAAGCTTTGCAAGTGTATTTATACAGTTTCCTAGTACTCTATGTACTCTATTATATAAACAGTTTCTCACAATTTCTGGATTCTAGCTGTCTTATGTTGTTAGGTGAAAATTGGAGGGCAATTTTAAACTTTAATGTAATAAAACTCTTCATATAGGTATTAAAATTTTAATGAGTTAATTCCTTGCCACGAAATGTTGTTTCTGCCTGTTTCAGCCATGGTTCTAGTTCTAGTTATAATTTTAACCATAACCGATTCGCTTTATCCCATTTGAGCTCTCATACAGCTGTCAAGAACTTTTTGGAGGCACAAACCCAATCTACATACACTAAATTGGACAAAGAAAAGGGGCAGCCGGAAGCCTGGCTCGGCCTCCTGCTGACAAGAATCTAGTTGTCGCTGTAAGCTTAGTTAGCTTTAGGTCTTCCTGCCTTGGAACAAGGTTGTCGAAGAAATCCGGACTCCGGACTGTTGAACGCATAGATGTACCGGTTCTACCACCGGTACACATCTACCAGTTGACTTATATTTAGTCATTTAGCCAGGGCAGTAACAACAGAAAGCAAAGAAATAATGAATACCAGTAACTTCAATTATCAAATTGACCATAATTGACTTACGATTAAAATTGGATACGTAGCAGCAAATACACCCAGAGCAAATACTCGTGCACCTATTGAATACACCAGGAATATTTCTTAGCAGTTCAAATAATTTTCTATATGAATATTACATTAATGTAAAAAACAATTAAAAAATACAGAATATTATTGTTGGAATAAAACTTAGGTAGAACTCATTTGTGGCCATTTTCGGTGTTAATAATAAAATTGAAAATGAATAAAACTTACTAATGCCACAAAGGTGCCAAAAAAATTGGAGAATGGTGCCTTGGTAAGATATGTTTGGCTTGTCAGGCTGAGAAAATCGTAATGACCGATGATAAGATGATAATGACCAAGCAAGGCTTACAAGAGACGAGAAGATCGCCAAGACTTGGAAAATATCTAGACAATGTACACAAGAAATAATATAATAATAAATATATATATTGTCAGACAACAACATATACAAAACATTGCCATATAAAGCGGTTGCAGTATTGCTGTTAGAGCAAAAGAATGTAAGGCTTCCCAGTATTGTATACTTACAACTTCTATTAGCAAAGGGTCCCTCTGAGTCTTTGAAGTGAAAAATAAGAATATAAAGTTGAAGAGTAACTTGCGGAGCAGCCTCCATAAACCCTTCAAACAGTCTCAATAAAGTCGAATCTGCGTCTTCATTAACCATGTATGTGTAATACTTGATTTGCTGGGCCTTATCATCTCTAGCAGCTGCTCGTCTGCTCTTAAGTCCATACAGTAGTGAGTCGATGTACCTGAAGAAAGGATGATATTATTATTAGGTTTCGAAGACAGTACTTGACAATGACAGTAGTATGCATTTCGATGCCATCCAGAGTTGATTCTAATACTTTTGTAATGCCGTACGTTTTTCCCTTGCAAAAAACCGTACAAGCCTTACGTGTGCGTCGTGCGTGTGCGCCCTACAAAAACCCAATTTCCTTATTTTAAAAGGAAGACTTACCTTAAAACAGGAGCAATTTGTAACAATAGGAAAGTAGTACGAATGATCCATTTAGTGCAGGAAGGTTTAGGAATGGTTTGATTGTCCATGTCCATAACATACCTAAGAAAATTGAATTGATCACCAATTATTTCTGTAATTCTAATAATTGAATATCAGAAACACTTTTTGAGACAAATAGATATTATTACCAACGAAGACTAAAGGCTGTCATTGTCCCAGCAGGGATAATGACAAATACTAGTGTGAGAACAAAATATCCAATAAATTGTTCGGCATAATATATATATGCAATATATAGATCCATGGCCAGGTCCACGACGTATGTGATCATGGAGAGTAGTATACAGGAAATGTCAAACCAGTTAAACCGAAGAGATGGAGGCAGTGCATCGAGTTCGTCATACTGCAGCCATTGAGATTCTGTAAAGCTTGCCATATCTAAGATATCGCCTTCGGAATGCTTTTTCCGAACTCGCGGAATGGGCGCATTTTCTTTCATATCCTTCAGACTTGCCCCAGACATTTTGTAACGCAGTAATGGTAAGAAAAAATTAAATTGTTATATCATAAGTGATGGAATCAAAACACTTTGCCTTAACAATGTAAAGCATCTTCGCGAAATCAAACAGATAAATGCACAATCCATTTTAAATCTTGAAATATCTTGGGTTTTCTATATCAGTTCAATGACATGTTAAGTAGTCACTCATTATTACCACTATTTTCAATTTCAAACTCTACTCTACACATTATGCTGATCAAACAGAACCTTAATTCGATGTTGCAAAAATGTTGTGCTGTCCTCATTCAATTTAATGTGCAAAACACTTTCTGTCAGCTAAGACACTTTCTTCAATTTGTAGATAAACAATCAGATTAGGTGAGTCTCACGATCAGATTGTCGAAATGAACCTTGAGCTTGCAAAATCCTGCGACCAAAAATAATATGTTATGATTAGTTATTTTTATTATTATAGATATTGATTATGGCTAAGAGCGTGAATTTAAGATATCGACAAATTCGGGAAAAGTTTTTTTCAATTGAAATGAAATGGCTGTAAAAAGGTGTGTGAGGGCACTTTAGGAACGGGAAAAATACTAATTTTTTGGTACAAAGCCCCCTTGCGCCTGCAACTTCCAAGATTACTCGGAAACCGCTCTACCGATTTCTGTGATTCTTTTTTTAATGCATCGTAAGGGATTTTAAAGGCGAATTTTTTCTCAGAATTTCAAAATTCAACTTCTGTCAATAAAAAAATTCAAAATTTCGAGAAAAAAAGTCTTTTGTTTGTTTTTTTATCGAAATGTAACTGCTACAGCATTGCAATCCGCAATTTTATTGCCGTGACCGTTTAATTTTAATTATCGGTTAGGTCATTCAGGTCATTAAAGGTCACGGCATTTAAAATTGCGGGTTGTACTAAGTACAGGTACGTAAAGTAAAGGTATGTGAAGCGTAAAATTCGGTCTTTTATTGATTACATTAGTGGTAGGTGTTTTTAATTTTCTGCAAGCAAATGAAAAATTAAATTAAATAGTAGTTGCATTGACCATTAAATTAACTAGCTAAAACTTTTTAAAAAGAAAGGTATTTACGCTGTGCGTGAGAGATAAGATTCGAGTGAGGAAAACAATACTATCATTGAGCGTTGAGCGATGATTAAATTGATTTGAGTGATTTATACTTGTTGCAGAACATGTCAAGAAATCCATCCATTTGATTGATGATTGAGTGATTGTATCGTGTAGTGTCAGAATTGAGAGTATAACGAATCATTCAATTTGGCTATTAACACACGTCGACTAGTCTGTCAGCCAATATTATGGCCTTAGCCCTATACAAACAAAAATAATATTGATATTATAAAATCAACGTCATATTTGGTATAAAATATTTCACAGCATACATAATCCAACCATACTCTTATTAAACTTATTAGATAATATTATTATTATAATAATATAATAATGATATGTCAAATGTCAACTAGTGTGTGTTGTGGAAAGTTTCATATGAACTACATTTCAAGAATTAGGTAGGTAGTAGTACAATAAAAATAGTGCCTCATAGTGCCATTCGAATAGTGCAATTAGTAAAAATACTGCCATTCGACTCAGCCTGTAATTATACGGCGTGGCTTTTCAAAATATTTCGAAAAAAATTTACCCCAAGGGGGCTTCAGGGGTGAGACCAATGACCAATCCCATTTGGAATAACTTTTTTTCCAGGGATGTAAAAAACCTGGGATCCTGGCATCCAGATGCGGAAGTCACTTTTACATTGACGCTCTTAATGCAAAAAAATTGGGATCTTGGCATCTTGGCATCCAGGATGCCAGGATAGATCCCAATTTTTTAGACAGTGTGCATGTGTAGAGCGTACACATGCGTGGTACACAATATGGTTAAACATACCTTCTAGCCGTAAGCCCCCGCCCGCCACCTTGTCTACGCATCTTTGGACCGAATTTGGGGAAATTTGCTCTAAAGCTTCGAAAATGGGGAAATTTACCAATAATTAGGGGTAATTTAATTCGCTCCGAATCTGAAAAATTTGGGGAAAACCCGCAGTTTCTCAACAAAAACTCTTTCACTTTCAATCCTCAATAATTCTCATAAATTCTCGGGACCTCGAAAAATGCGGGACCACATGACCATAGGTCCCGGGAAGAAAGGAAGTAAAATGTGCCTTCCCGGGAAGGAAATAAATTCGGAAAGGAAATAAAAATCCGAAACGAAGTGCGCGTAAACGGGAAAAATTTTCCAAAATTTTTTCCATTGTTTTGGCGAGAGTATCTCCACTTTCTCCACGATAAAGAGACCCATTTTTTCGAATGTATAATTTATCAGCTTTTAATGTTATAATTTTGCATATCGCTGGTGAAAATACATGAATTCGGTTGTTTAATATTTCACTTAAAATTATGGCTAAAATGTTGCGAAAAAATTTGCAATTTTAAGTTAAAAATTAAAACAAATTGAATGCATTAAAATACAAATAAGTGAAATGGCAATGTCGAGATAAAAATAGTCTACGACGATACTATATTCAATTCAAGCTTAGGGGAGAGAAAAGTTTGCAATTTACGTATTTTATATATTATTTTGTAGGTATTTACAATTTTAACAAAATTTTATTATTTTAAGGCCCTACGAAAGGGTCCGAATCTGGGACCCCGTCCGTCCCTCTCGGCCTACCCTCTGGTTGGTTGTTTTGTTGATATCTGAGATTCTGAGATTTTAAGACTTAGATGAAAGAGTTGTCAGCTGTGCAAACAAAAATAAAATGGTCTATTTGACCATCAGCATCAGTATGACTAGGTATTCACCATCAACCATTCCCTATCAACAATCACGTTTTAATTTAGCTTTTGCTGTTTGGCTTTAGATTACCCACCTGAAATCAAGATTGCCTGCCCTTCACCATTCACTGTCAACTGTTGACTAGTCACTAGTTGCTTTGCTAGTCCCACAACTGACAACAAATCTGAAACTCAAAAAATTCGTCCTTCTGTCATCTGTCCGTCCGTATCTTCAATCCTGAAAACACTTATTTTCGCTTTCTTCATTTTGGGTACATGACCTACACAAACAAACAATAACAATCATATTTGACATTTGATCCTTCAATGTTGAATGTTGAATGAAACTGACTGTTGACTGTGTGTGATTCTGTGATTGTTTGGTTGTTGGTGTGCAATCGCAAAAAACTGTGTAGTGTTGAGTGTGTGTGTGTCAACTGGTGACTGATGAAGTGATGACTGGTTGGTTGTCAGTTGTTGGATAGATAGACAATAGACTGGACTCACTGCACTGCCAACTGCAACTGCATAATATGTGTAAAGTCTGAGCTACTGATGGTGATGATTGATGATGAGATGACTGATTCGAAATTTTATTAACTGGTGATTGGCCTGTTTGCTTGGCTGTCTATGGCTGGTTGCTGGTCACTGGTTTGTAGTGGTATAGTGGTAGTAGATGGCTGATGGCGGATGCTTGTTCACCGTTAGATAATAATAATATCTTCGCTTTCTGTGTTCTGCTACATTGTACTATTTGTACTGTAGTATATAATACCCTTGAAATAATAATTTTCTAATGAAAAACGTAAAAAAGGACGAAATTTCACATTTTTGTATGTTTACGTTTGTACAAACTGAATGTTGAATGTCTATCTTTGATCTTGTTTTGTTACAGCTAGACTGAATGTCACCTTGCGCCTGCCTTGCACCCTCACTCAACAACCTTGTTTGGATAATTTTTTAGATTCGAAAATATCAATAGTTTTAAGACCAACGCGGCAAATACGTCATAAACTTTGTATTAAATGTTATTGGCTATCGTCAGCATACTTTAGTGATAGCAAAATTTATTATCACGCGCTTGTTAAGGCTCGTGGAAGACAGCCGACATGCGACAGTCAACGACTCAGCAGTCAGCAGGCGACGGCCGATGAGAATATGGCCGACAGCCAAGGTGAAGCTAACAGTCGTGCGTACCCCCTACCCCCGCCCCACATGATTAAGCAATCATTAGATTATTCATTTAAGATAGCACTTAATGACTTTTAAATTCTTATTTATTGGCTACGAATCCCGGTGGCTGAACTGATTTGAATGGTTGGCACAATTGCTGTTGGGACAAGTGCCATGCCAGCCATTCAACCGCTCAGGATTCGGAGCCGATAAATAGAAATAATACGAGCACGCAGGGTGTGGCTGTCACCGCCCACCGGGGGTACCTTGGCTTCCGCTAGCGAGTAGTTCGAATACTTCGAATCTTCAGCTTCAGCTAGCTGTACCCTTTCTTGGTATTCGGCTGGCAAGCATTTTCGGTCTTTGGCTTCTGGTACCTTCGTCTTGCGGTACCCACCCGATCCAGATGCACTCGAAGTAAAAAAAATAATTTTAGTCTTTTTGGCTATACTTCTGTAACTGTACCTGAGCTGAGTGAGATCATGAGGCGAAAAATGAAAAAAAAAAGTTCCTTCGGTCGGTTTGTCAATTGTCAAGGGTTCCCTAATCCCTTTGCTGTTTGCATGAATTGTCTGATAACTACAATCTTCACTGTTTGATGTCGGATAACTTCATGCTGAGCTATTGGCATGGAAAATTGTAGAATCGTAAAGTTACGTGGTTTTACTTTAGTGGTTTGAGATTTGAGTGAGATTGTCATTGTGTTTGTGTTATTCAGAGTAACGCAGTTGCTCTGTATGCTTTCGCTG
>JABASI010006290.1:0-11047 GCA_019776505.1 Tomocerus nigrus
ATGAGTACTTTGCTTTTAGCTTTACATAATGCATATCTTTTAGAATGATGAAAATATACCTGTGCTGTGAGTGCTGTGGTTAATATGCTGTGTAGAATTCTACGTAGCAGGGACATTTATATAGGTACACTCAGACGAGACTTAGACTACTTATATTATTTATATTTTTACCTAAGGTACTAAGTAATAGGTATGTGTGTTCATACATTTATTCAAAATACTCTGAGCATTTTACATTAGATTCAGCAAACAAAAAGGTAACTAAGCCTTGCTTGGTCGTAATCAGTTGGGCTACCTAGTCCTCCTCCCCACACGTACTAGTTTGAAAGCAATAATTCATGATGCGTGATGAACCTCTTGACTAGACCGGTGGAGCTAGGCAATTTAATGGAATGGATGGACTATGGACTCTGCTGACGTAATGTTAAACCTTAGCTGTAGACATTCCCGTCTGTCTGTATATCGCCCTCCATTCAAAGAGATGTGAATATGAGATGCTGCTGTCTAATTCAGTAATGCAGTTGAAGTTTATTTTACAGTATCCAACATTTAAGTACCTAAGTATCAGCTGAAAATGGTTGCATATACGTAGGTTCTTCTATGGAGGGTCTCTTCGAATTTTTTATGTAATAGTAATGAATGTAGCCCTAGCTCTTCCCCAAGATTTATATACCTAGAAGTACCTATACAACCTATTAGATACTGTACTTTTATATTCGTAGTAATAAAGAATAAATGATGCAATGTTATATTAGTATTATGTGTGATTAATGTGAAGATGGCAAATGCTTAGTTGGGTCATAAAGAATTTCCCCGAGTTCTAAGGTACCTGTAATATAAAAGATATATATTCTGCAGTCAATAATGGCAGTTTTGTTAGTAGCTCTCTGAGTATTAGATGTGAAGATATTTTGAAACTATATTACAAAGGGATTCTGTTGGCAGTAGTATATTAGGAGAAGATAGTAGTTTCAATTCAATTTCAACTAAGCTGACTGGAAAGTTGCAAGTGTCCTACAGCAAACATGCAAGCAAGGTACAACCAGACGGTTTCAGCACAAAAGTTGTTCGACATGGCAAAGTTTACATTGTAATGTTAAAAGTTTGCAGATGCTCTTTTCTCTGTTAGTATTACTAATAGTGAGTTGACTGCTTTGTGTGTTTAAGAAGGAAACTTGGTCCTGCAGCATGGCAGAAGGGATGGGACATACATATAGAAAGATGCTGCAGAATAAAGTATCTTGTGAATGCTAAGATTAGTGGGCAAAGTATTCTTTCTGCTATCTTGCAACTCTCTGAGTCGAGTCGAACTGAGAGTTTGTTCATACAAAGCATGTATGCAGACATTGGCAGTGTCCTTTCGAATATCAGTTTCATTGTGTATAGCTACATTACATATCTCATGCACAGAATGACTAAAAGGATAATGTTGACTGTTATTTACCTTGATAGTAGTATCCTGTTTCTTCGGAGCTGTGTCAGCTCAGTTGAGGGCATATAAGTAGATACTACTAGTAAAATCTAACTAAGCCCCTTTAACAAATTGCTTGTAGGTATTTGTATTCATTGCAGATAGTTTTCAAGTTAGAGAAAGACTGACGGGGAGCGAAGGTATCCGTAATTTTTTCGCCTCAAAGCAATAAGCGGTTATTGTGATGATGAGATACTCGTTTCTCTATTCTTTTCGCTTAGTTACTTGAGTTCTCTAGTTCGATATATGCTAATACTGCAGGCAGTAGTAAGTAGTGTTGTGTATAAGTAGGTACTATTTACTAGTAGGGTAATGAAGTAGGTATGTATGTAAACGTGGTGTAAAAATGCAATGAAAATGGAATGGCATTTATTTCGTACTGCATCGTTTGCTATGTTTACTTAGCGTTTATAACACCACCATTTACAAGTACAATTAGGCTTCACTCACTATATAACTTCTTTCTCGGCTGCACACTATTCAAGCACGCAATCATACGACGTTTCGTCAGCTTAAAGAATTCTGCAAATGAGTAAGTGGCAGATGAGGTTGAAATGAGTTGCGTTTCCGTGAGGCATAAAGCAGTATTGAGGAAAATTGTTAATCTTGTCGCCCATTTGCTTGTAAATTAGACGAATTTATATTCAACTGTATAGTTCACTCTGTCTGTGAATATACATTAGAGTTAATGCATGTCTTTATATACGTACAGGATAAAATATAGATGATGTAAGCACATTATATGCACAAACTCAAATTACACCGCAAATGTTAATATATGACTAACGCAGTAGAGAGTTTCAAAGCAAACTTAATTTTAGCTTCTGAAGTAATAGCAATAGATATCTATCTTCAGTCGCAGTCCCTGTGTGTAAGTTCGAATTTTAACGAAATGAGTTTGAGTATGGAATTCTACTGTAATGCGCCAGAACCAGACCAAACCAATTACTCTCATGTAACAGCAGGGGCTTGGTTTCAATTCAGACTAAATTGCCCTGCTCACTGCTCTTCTAATCGTCATCATCACCTACTGCAGATAGCGTAGCAGTAGAATTTTAACGAAATGAGTTTGAGTATGGAATTCTACTGTAATGCGCCAGAACCAGACCAAACCAATTACTCTCATGTAACAGCAGGGGCTTGGTTTCATTCAGACTAAATTGCCCTGCTCACTGCTCTTCTAATCGTCATCATCACCTACTGCAGATAGCGTAGCAGTATATGTAATTAATGAATTTTGTTGTAAAGGTGAACTGAAAAGGAGAATAAATCGTAACCTTTATGCATTTGCTAAGTTTGTAGCTTTAGTCTCTCTTATTTTCAAGCAGTTGATTATGGTGATTACAGATCTGTTTGATTAAGAGCACTTATGTATTTACAATTAGTTACATATAAAGGTAAAATCATTGCTATTATAAGTTTGTTTGACCATCAGGATTTCCAGCTCCTTAGCTATTTGTCATTGAGTGAATAATGGACTTACCTAGAATTGTTTACTATCTCTATGTGCACAAGAGCCCAGTTCCCATAACTTGATTGCCATCATTATCATTTATCTTCGTCATTGTCCTTTAGATCTCTTTAGTCTCGCTCAGCGGCTTAACTCGTTTAGCTACAGTAATAATATATTGTTCACAATTGGGATTTTTAGAATTGGTACCTAATGTAACAATGAGATACCTCTCTACTATAATACTGCAGTTTTACCATCATGTTATTATTGCATGCGAACACAAAAAACTCTTACTGATCTTTCATCAATATTCTGTGTTCTGTTAGGAAATCGGTAAATGCAATGTCATTTTATTGCTACATTTCCTTTACATTAAATCTATTTGCTTTTATACTTTTTATGTGTTCCTTGCACTGTAATTGTCAATGTGTACATATAATATTAGCTAGATAGATCCACGATAGAGCACTAGAAGTATATTATTTATAATAATATTATGATAGGTTTTTACTTTCTGTACAGCTAAATTTGCATAATTGTAAATTGCTATTGCTGCATTTGATACCTCACTTTAGTTCTGTGGTGCAGTTCTTTTCAGAATGATGTGCATATTATTCGTAAGGCATTAACTAATTAAAAGTAGTTACCTATTTACATTAGTCACAACTTTAGCCACAGCCAACCCGCAAAAACACACAAGTTTTGTCATGGGACAGGTAATTTGAATTGACGCAAATATAAAATAAAGAAGATAGATAGATTTTATGCAGAGAGGTGCATTAAGGAATATTCCATTGGAATTTGAGCATGGACTAAGAATAATTACCGTGTTCTGTATTCACGGTGGTTTACTCGTTTACTGCTTAATTCCCGTACAATAAGTTTTACTACGTGTTGTAGTATTCTTAACTTGGTATACACTTTGGATTTTTGGATAGTTTATCAGTACTAATGCTTTAAAAATTGTTTGCATTACTTACTTGTTTTGTACTACAATAGTTCCAATGCATATTTTGTCCCAATTGTGTATGCCTATGCAAATAGTCACACAATGTTTGCTCAATATTACATACATAATTTATGTTCCTTACATTTTTTATTCTTGTCTGGAGAATTATATTATTGTCAGTACAGGTACTTAGATATTCGGATTATTTAGTGCACTCTGTAATAGTGTGTTCAGAAACACAAATTATTATCGAGAAATTTTTGCCATTAAATCATACACCTGTAGTTTATCCATATTCCTATTTTCATGTCATTGATTTTAAACAAAACTTGTGTGGAGATTTCACATCTACCTTTCCAGTCTATGGCTATGTATAATAGTGCCTACGTGATTTTACAGATATATTTTACTCATATCATAGTCCTGGATTTAATTTTGTTTTAAGTCTAATATCCTTAGGGTGGATTTTTGAAATAGGTATGAAGTTGGGGTTATTAACGTGTCTAATTGAGAGGAAAAGTTTTTGTCTTCAACACTGCATGACTATGGAGTGAGCAGACTAATTACAGGTTGTTGGTAGTTCGTATTAAATTCCTAAGTCTAAAGACCCTTTGACTTGACATGAGTGAACTAAACGCGTATACATACATTACTATATTACTACTATGTGTATTATCTTTGTACAGAATTTATTTGTCTGTGAACTATCTTTGGAAATCCCATACAATTTAACTTTTAACTACTGTAACATACGTGCTAAGACACACACCGTCACAAGAAGGTACAACACTTTGGTTGAACATGTGTATTTTATTAGCAGTCCAGTGAGTCCCGTGTTTGTTAATCTACTTACTTAGATACATATGTGCAGTGTGCAGTAATAGTAAATCTGTGTTTATTTTATGGCGAATATGAATTCAGAGCAATCTTTTATTATGCAAGTTGGTAGCAGTTTGTACTCAGGCCTTTTCGACTATACATTCCTATATAGTTGAGTTTAGGTCTATGGTATATTATGTTCACAGGCAAGCAGTCCAATTCATTTTAACCCTTTATCGATGAAATTATTATAATGCATATGCATGCATGTCTACCTGCAATTGTGTGGGTTTCTGAGGTACTACACACACACTATCTGTATAGGGATACAGAGCACATGCAACATGCAATGTAAAATGAAATTCATATTGAAGGAATGAAATGAGTCATCCTAGATGTATGCACTTGTTTTATATAGTACGTTACATGCACTGTATGTATATAGAAGTTTCCCGTTTAGTTGACGTGTAGTTACCATTACCACCTATAATAATATTATTATATTGCTTACCTATGCTATGGTTGTTAGTTCAGTTGGTATTTACCTACGTATTCTCTCTCTCTCACTCGTCTTATACATCGCATATGTACATTATTAGATTATTACATATCATACACTATATACTATACATTCGCGTTGAATTCATACACAGGTAGTGTATAACTACCAGGAGTGAATGTACAAAAATGGTGCGCCGTTGGAGGGTAGAGAATAGAGAAAATCCCTTTTCAGGTGTGTCCAGATGTACACATTCATGTGTCATTCTCTAGGTATTGCCTAGTAAGTAGGTTCTGTAGAATAGGGACAGGTAGACACATTTGAGTGAGGTGAATTGTAGACGTAAAGCTAGGCATTGGGCATTCTACTCACTGGCATTATGTATACTTTTGTAAAGTGTATGGTTTGGCGAGCTCTTTACATCAAATTAAGCAACGGCATTTACTTATTTAATTATAATAGCTTTGAAGTTAAGATTACGTTATCGTTATAGCTAAATGCATTGACTTGTCTACATTGCATTTGTAGTGCATATCGTTAACGTTACGTTTGCATATTTATAACACTAATAATTATAACAGGTAATGGATGTGTTGTGATGCATACAGTATCAAAAATATTAAAGCACACCTGTAAGATGCCAGCTGCCAATTAAATGTAATATATCTATGTATTGCAATTGTAATATAATCTGTGTCGGTACAGTGGGTTTCAGGAGTATGATTAATTAACAAGAATTTAATTTCTTGCGATAATAATTTAAAATGCACCTTTATGAGGTATTCATCACTGAATTGTAGAACATTAAAAAAGCGAAAACATGTTAGATATATTGCCTGATAACAACTAGTGGTGTTAATAAAAGAGAGAAATCAGAGATTTTTAACAGTGTGATGTGGATACAGTAAGGAAGGGTGAAAGAATAGTTCGTAGCTAGTTAGCTAGTCTAAACGTAAATGAGTTGATTGACCGTAAGTTCTACGTACACACTACACACCAATAATATAATACAGAAAAGTGTAATTTTCGATATGCAGCCTCTGTTCTACTATTGTAGTGGTCTGATGTGCACTGAGCATTGTTGTGGTTGAAAATAGTATTTATTTGTGCGGCTGCTGTAGACGTGTATTATTATTTATTTGGTACCTATTGAACAACGAGGAAAGGAACACAGTAAGCAATGTTATGGGCTTTGACTATTAAGACTTTTGAGCAGACACAAGCAAATAGTAGATTATTTATTTTATTACCCTTCTTAGAGATAAGCGAATAATGCCCAATATACCTATAAATAATTTCTGGTACCAGACCATTTTATGAAACCATAAAATTATATTGAGAATAATTCTGTCACCGGTACTAGAAGTGATATACGTATAGAAGTAAAAGTATTTTAGTACAAGTTACGATATAAATATAAAGTATATACAAACTGGAATGGAATTGCTGTATTCACAATCGTAAAAGTCTGATATCATATCCTAGAACCAAAACGTCCTAGTTTTAATGGATTTTTTTGCGGTTTTGGGTCATAATATTTGTAAAAACCTCCTGATCAGTTTAAAGCTTTGGTGCTTACATCATCCTTGCACTGGGTTTGCTTAGTAGTGGGCAACATCTTTGCTGAACCCCTCGCTAAAAATTTCTTGGTATATAAAGTTTGCTCTTTTATGAAGGTTTGGGGTTTTTTATGAGATATTTCAGGTTTCCAGATAAATATTAAGATGATGGGGAGCATCCGGTATCCGCCTGTCCGGTATGCTAATGCCGTAGGTGCTTAAGGCAAAAAACAATGCAATTTAAGGACAAATTCCAGAATCTGAAATTTATAATTGCATTGTAATTACATAGTTTGAGATTTAACAATTTTGTTTTAGGAGTTAAGGAAAGATGAAGTTAGCAATAAAATGTGAAGAAAAGAGAGGAAACAAGGTGTAAGGGAGGCAGTGAATAGATAGATGCCTACTTTGCTTACCTACACAATAATATTATAATGATTTGTTGTTAGGCTTCTGGTTATAGACAGAGTAAAGGAGGATTGAGTAAAAGGGTAAAAAAATTGGTTGGTAAAGAAAAGAGATGAGCAAAGAGGAAAGATCTAAAAATGTTGAAGTGGTGGATTTTGAAGAGAGGATGAGTGTTGGTGGTAGTGAGTGGCTGTTATTGTATTGTAGGTAAGTTTTATTAGTGAGTGAGAATGTTGCGAGATTGCGATATAAGGTGGATGGGATAATGGGGTTGGGTTGGAGTTGGTTTGGACAGCCATGCTCTGTGGCTGCGGTACGATAATACAACCATGTTAGGGTAGGTGGATGTACTCTTTTTTCTTCGTTGACTGACTCGTTCTTTTGCTCCCCGTGTAATGCTAATGGTTGAATTGAACGAAGCAAAGGAAACAAGTTAAGTTAGATGCATTCTGCCATGGATAGTTTTTGTGCCTTCTAGCTATCAATCTACCTTTGCCTACCTACCTGCCTTATTGCCTTTTCCTACTACCTGTACCTGTAATACAACTCTTTCCCACATCCCACCTCTCCACCAACATACTAGATCAGACCAGTTGACTTCGGCACGTCTCTTCATCCATTTCCATTCTAAACTCCATGTTATATCACAAAATAGTTGGAGGAATGTAGCCTTTGTCTTCTCCTAAATTCTTCTTCAAAAATTTAAACACATCTCTAAGGTTGTTGATTCCTTTGACTCGGATTTGGATTTCATTTGGGGGAAGAAGTAGAATGGTGTAGACGGCCGTTTTTCTAAAAAGCGTAGTGTATTTCATCGTTTTGGAAGAAATAAAATTTGGGTTCGTCTGCCGTTTCAGTGCTGTCAGAATTAGTGTGACATTTGTGCAACCTTTTTGGCTCCTTTTCAACTTTTCCTTCTTGCTTGAGCTAGCAAAACGTTTTTAAGACTACAAGACGCCACTGATTGGATTGACATTTAGTTTTTGGTACATTTAACAATTTCTTTATATCCAGCTGTCGGGAAGCAATTTTTTGAAATGGTTCTTCTAGCAAAGACTCAACACAAGTTAGAACAAAATTGAGTTAGACGTTAAGAAGCAGTAGCTCTGTTATATATTGCGTTTACTCTGCAGAAAAGCAACAGAGGAATCGTCATCTCGTCACTACTACTCTTCTCTGAGCCTCTTTTCCAATTACCGTCTCTCTCTCTATCTACTTGTGTATATACAGACAGACGAGATTCTCTCTTGTTGGTTGTCTGTATTTCGCGAAATTTAATTAGTCTACGTTACCATCGTGGAGAGGAAGATAATATAATTGAGAAAGAATGAGCGGAGAGTGGAGTATACGTCAAGAATTGCGCAAACAGAACAGTGAAGTTAACAACTTGTGATTGATGTAGTCGCATGGTTCGTCGAACACTTTGGGAATTCTCCACTAATGCTCAGATGGAATTTCTAAAACCAGAATAAATTGAATTATCGAAGGTAGCATCCTGCGTCCTCAATTTCTACAATTTCTTGCAGAGTGTTTTCTATTGAAGATGTGTCCCGTAACAGATGCTTGGTGATGCATTACTTTTGGCTGTGTCATGTCATAAAGACATAAAAGTCTTAAACTATTCAAAATAGTGAAGACAATAGGGGATAACCTACTCACTTATTTTGACTATTATCATTCTGCTTGGTTGAGAAATGGAATTAAGATTTCAATAGAGACTGTTTTGGTTGAAAAGGGAGAGAAAATAAGGATTTGGCCAATCTTGAAAATAATAGAATTCAACAATTCGTTCCTATCCTTGCCATGTCGTCGATGCAGAGCTGCAAATGCAATGTGGATGTTTAAAACTAAACGTGAACTTGTCTAGCTAGTATATAGCCTGGAGGTAAATCATCGTCGTTTGATTAGAAACTGAATGTAATCCGAGTGAAGCTGATTGCGAGTAGTTGTGTTCTTTTATCAAATCGTAGGCTGGGTTCGTTGGTTTTAGTGATAAAAGGCAGGGACGGAAATAAGAGTTTGCTGTCAACACATCGCCGTATATAGTAGTAAATATTATTAGCTACTTATCCCCATCTATAGACCTAGTCTCTCTCTGTCTCTGTCTCTTTGACGTTTACTTACACTGAAATTGGAAGAGATAGGAATAATAACAAGTGGAAAGGCTAACTCCATTTAACTACGAACCAAGTTTAATTGTGTCGAATAAAAGAGAAGTAGATATAATAAATGGAGGAGAGAATGGGATAATATATTATAATCCATTGTGTAGATGCTGAGAATGTGAATTTATATCACCTAGTATTTATCTGTTCATTGTAACATGATAATAATTTGAATATGAGTAATGGTAAAAGTAAATGCATAGGAGAGGACATAAGTGATGTGATGTGACGTGATACTGATTGTGAGTTAAGTTTCATTTGGATCGAGGCTAAGGCTGCCATGTTGAACACAGAGAACACTGAATGAGTTCGAGTTGAAGTTGAGCTATCGCTATCTTGCCCAGTTTGATTTACCTTGCATCGTATTCATGTCACAGTGGTGGTGGTGTTGTCTGTAGGCGAGAGCTACTCGGGTGTATCTCTTCTTCTCATCCTCACTACTCACTACTACTACTATACTATAGTTCTGTTACATTGGAATCTACAATTGCCATTGCATAGCTGACGTACACTATTGTACTAACTCTTACGCACACATATGTGTAGTAGTTCTACTTAGAAGGCAAAGTAGCATTGCAATGGATGCAAATCTTTAGCAAGCCAAAGAAGAAGCAGAAGCTACTTACTTTTAGTTGATTGGGATGCACAACTGATCTTTGTTATCATCAAGAAGTAGAGAATTACCGTGGAAGGAAGGCAGAGTAAATTGAATTGCTCCTATTTGTTATAGTGTTTCTCGTGTATAGTAGTTTGTACATTCAGTGTATGACACGGTAGTTCACGTACTGATTTTAAATCAAGAAGGATCTTTAATGGTGCACTGTTCTGCTGTGTCTGTGTGTGTATGTGTACTATAGAGCTGACGAGTGGTGGATTGTCAAGACTCAAGCAAGACAATAGCCAAATAAGAGCAGCTTATTTTATTGGACTACTATTTAAGTATGGCAGTTGTTGAATTAAAAGACCTTTGTAATTGTAATTGAGCAACTACGTGGAAAATTTGCAACATGCTCTTTTCTCAGACCAATCTAGCGCTATTTTCTGCAATCAAAAGCAATTCTTCGAGTTTTTGACAGCTGCGGAAAAACATTCCGCCCTAGTTGCTCGATCTCTCATCCTTTTTTTCTATTCTCTCCCAATCATCCTCTCCTATCCATTTAAATCCACATCTCCGGCCTGTTTTTATCATATTGTACTGAATTGGATTTGATGCTCTCGCTCTGCTCGCTCCGTGAATAAATGTTGCAGCTCTACCTTATATGACTTTGTGATATTATGACAAGGAGTTTATGCAGCTCACTGCTCTGACAGTGTCCATTCCAGTCAAGTCACTTGATCCAATTCAATTCACTCACTAGTACTCATAGGTTTTAATTAAAAACTCCCTGTAGTCATACAATAGAACGGTTATTGTTCCCAGTTGATTACTTGTGCTCTTGATTTGGGTTCCTTTGAAAAAAGTCATCCAAAATAATGGCAGTCAACGGAGGTGTTTGGGTAGACCATCACCACATTGTTAACAATACTCCTGCGTCAACCACATCTTCCTTCCGGCCTCCTCCTAGTCCAGTCACATTTAGACCTCCTCCTCCGGTCACTACTACTTTCACCCCACCTCCAAAATCATGGGTGAGTCATTTTTATTAATGTGTTCTTTTACAACTCCTACTTTTCAGCCACATTTTCTATGTCTGTCTGCGGACAGAATTATGATTTGGATTAGG
>JABASI010006291.1:0-11046 GCA_019776505.1 Tomocerus nigrus
TAATTAAAAACTAGATACAACATGAAAATGGAACAATTTACATGTAAACTTGCACTCTCTCGCCCTGTTGTTATTCATCGCAGTATGTAGGGACTAGCCTTGTATCCAGCCCTTAATACCCAGACAATGTACTAAACGAGCTTCCTTTTTTACCGTTTAGACTAATAGCGCATTGGATACGAAAAGGAAAGAGAAAAGCTCGTCGTTATTTTAAACGTGGCAATGGAGAAGAAAATACAATAGATTTAGGCTTCCTGAGAGGAGCTAGATCCGAAGATCAATGTAGAAGCGAGCGAGAAACGTCGGCACGGTCCAGTGCACTAACATGTCCTCAACTGCTCGCCCTTAGTGGAGCTCTCGGTGCCCTTCCACAGGTGAATGAAAAAATCGTCTGGCTGAAGAAACGTTGATATTTAGAGAAGCTTATGATTGTCATGTCGTGTTTGTTCTTATTGATTAGGTGGCACTGGGCACAACAGCCGTGACGGGTTTGCCCGATTGGGGGGAGTTGAGCACATCACTTCGCAAAGCACAACCGATTTCTCTCAGTGCCCCCGTTTTAACGGTAACCAGCGCTCCGGATACTCCGAGAAGAAGCCACCGCCATCGAAATTCTTCCACAGATGAGATATTTTCTTTAAATCGAAATTCACTAGAGCTTGGACCCTTTCGAGCTTTTATACGAAGACTGGTAGAGTCGAAATTGTTTCAACAGGGAATTCTATTAGCTATCCTTATCAATACTCTTTCTATGGGTGTGGAATACCATAATCAGGTATGCATTTATTTCCTTTCTTATAATTATGTTCTATCTACATGCCAATTTTTTCAGATTGTACTTATACTCTTCTGTTTTTCCAGCCCCATGAATTAACAGTAATAGTGGAAATGAGCAACATGATTTTCAGTTTCATATTCTTCATTGAAATGCTTTTGAAACTGCTTGCATATGGATTCGTGGGATACGTGAGTAATGGATTTGATGTATTCGATGGGATTATTGTCGTTCTTTCTGGAGTGGAATTATGCCAAGGGTTCCTCGATGGACTTGATGGACGTCCCACGCCTGAACATTCTTCCGGGGGTGCACTGTCAGTACTGCGAACTTTTAGACTTCTTAGGATACTGAAACTCGTAAGATTCCTACCGAATCTCCGTCGCCAATTGGTTGTCATGTTGAAGACCATGGATAATGTGGCAGTCTTCTTTTCTCTCCTAGTTCTATTTATTTTCATCTTTAGGTAAGGGGAAAGTTTGAAAATACGGAGCCCGTATTTCAAACGAGTACTATTTCTGGAAATTCATAATGATATGTTATACTTTATACTTTGCTATATGGAATGAAATGTAATATTTTGGCAGCAGAGTAATCATTGGATTCGTGAATAATGTGAAGAGAAAAGTTTTCAAATATATCATTTTACATAGTGAACATTTAGTCATTAGCCTGATTAGGGAAGGAGATGAGATAATTTTGCAGAAAATACACAGTTACACAAATGACAATAACAGTAATCATTATTGAAAGTAATCCAGCAGCTGCTGTTTTGCTCTAATTCTTACTTTTAAGCTTTAATTGCTCAAAGGCTTACCGATTTGCTGACTTTAAATTGCTCTAAATTCTCACAAGTCCGGAAAATCAAGGCATTTCTTTGTACTTTAGAAGACTCATAATGCTACATAGAAATGACTAACAGAACTCATCATTTAATCGCAAATGGATCTTTTGTTGCTTTAATGTTTCAGTATATTGGGAATGAATTTATTCGGCTGCAAGTTCTGCAGGATATCAAAAGAGACTGGAGAACAGGCTTGTGAGAGGAAAAACTTTGACTCACTACTTTGGGCTCTTGTCACTGTTTTTCAGGTTAGATTTATTTACAGAGAGTTACCCTGCAATCTGCTTCGTCCGCATGTTTATCATTTTCCATTGTAGGTAGACAGTGTAAGTTGTGTAAGTGCATCCTCCCTCTCTGCATTATGTATTGTGCTCCAGTTAGCAAATCTGGCACGCTAATAAAACTGTGATAAATATACACAACAAATTACTCTGATACAGTTTTCCGGTTCTGCACGGTGGCAAATGGCAATTCTGTGACTTGCTATGGCCTGGCCATATAACATAGCGCTTTATCTGTATCGGGTCAACCTGAATGAGCGAAAATAAATGCTTGTGAAAGTGAATTGTGCGCCATGCGTGGAAATTAGTCGTTTTGATGTCTGCTTAATCTGATGAGATCTGATCTTCCGATCTCACAATAGTGAGCCATTGAGTCTGAGTCTGTTTGGTCTCCATGTAGTGCATTATGTCAGCTCGGTTGTAGTGATACGCCAGTATTATCATCCAGCAGCATGTTTTTAGCATGGTTCCCCATGCATCAATATGCAATTCAATGTGTATAGGTACCTACTTAACATTAGTATTTATTAAATGTATTTGTCTCAACTTTTCTCTCTGTTAATTTCCTATTGACATAAACAGCAGAGCTGATTGTGAGTGACATTTTTATAAATTCTAAAAATAATATTGACGATTTTATTGACACTCCAGATTTTCATTAACATGATAAAACAATAACATATACAACGATATAATCTACGATTTGTACAACATATCTGTGTATTCTGTATTATTATCCTACTAAACTAATAATCAACTTATAAACCTGTGTCTAGCGATGAACTAATGATTTTTCATGATACTCTGCGAAGCTTGCCTTTAACAGCTTCATTCTAAATGATTAACAGCAAGCAAAGATCACAAACATTTTTTACTTTACACCATCGAATGAATTTTTGATCGATGAGTAGCTAAGTGCGGAGCTACCAAAAGTTGTACAAGAAAAATAAGACGAATAGCAAATAAGTAAATATTTTTTTCTCGTCAAATGAGAGTCTAGAATGTAAATATTTAAGTACTAATCGTAAGTACGTACACGAGTGATGTTGACATGTTGATCCTATCTGTATCACACTATAGTTTGCTTGGAATGATGATTTTCGGTGGAAAGTTTTGCAACGTGGCCTGTTGTCATCCTAAATATGATGAGAACTGTTTTTGCGATCGGAAAAATTTTAACACCCTCCTATGGGCGACCATCACAGTTTTCCAGGTTTCTTTCCTATAGACGTTTGTTTGTTTTGCTTCTCTTTACGCTTTATAGTTTAGTCTTGAGAATTAGCCCCATTGTAGATGTCATGAAATGATAACGTAGTTGCAACACTTAACCCGCTATATCAATTTCCAATTTTTTTCCATTATGCACCATTACATCAATCCTTAAAATCTATACCTATATAAAAACCAAATATTATGGTAGAGTTGACTACATATAACTGATATGAAGTCAACAGACAGTTAAATTCAGTTCAACGCTCTAAACCAAATCAAGAGTATTTTTCCGCATCTTTTCCCTTCCGTTCTGATTGCAAGTCCGGAGTCAGACACTTCATTGCTTTTGCACTCAACAATGTTTGTTGTTGACGTATCTGATTATTGCAATAAATCATCTCTTCATTCCTTAACGCACATTCCTAATGAACCATATCGCCCCATATTTCCCTAAATCGTAGTACCTAGTCTATGTTATATCTACTCAAAATTTTCCATATGTCTGTTCAGTCCGACCACATACCGTTTTTACAACCTGTCTTTTTTCCCCTCTCTTAAAGAAGTAGGAGAATCGAGTGTGATATTATCTCATGCGAATGTAATTGTGTGGGTAGATTTTAACGCAAGAAGATTGGAATGTAGTTCTGTTCAATGGGATGGAGAAAACGAGTCCATGGGCAGCTTTGTACTTTGTTGCACTAATGACATTTGGAAACTACGTTTTATTCAATTTGCTCGTGGCTATTCTCGTCGAGGGTTTCAGTGCAGAAAGGATTGAACGAGAGCAGAGAGAAAGAGAAGCTCTGGAGAAAGCCGAGCTGGAAGCAAAATCGAAACCATTAGAACCACCGAATTTAGCTCTGGAGCCACTGATGACAATCTCATCAATGGATCCTGGACCTTCCACTTCCCTTGTGCCTGCACCTGTTATCATTACTCATACGGCAGCCACTCCAGAGGTAAATCATATGGTAATTGTCTCACATGACTAATCAATTAACTTACTAATTATACTTTATCTAATTACTCTCTTTACTACATAGTTCTATAGTTCTTACATTTTCTCTGATACTTCACTGTTGTATTAACATTTTAATGAGGATACCCATTACGATTTTCTACACTAAACCAGTCTATCCGAAGTTTTTATCGTCAATGAAATTGTTTCAATCTTTGGCAATTAAATGATGCTTTAATATCTATATTATCTTATCTAGAATAGGAAAATACTTGAAATTAAAATAATTAATAAATGGGTCTGTGATTGTCTTGTAGCTACATGACATCAGGACTCAGGTGCACATTTAAATTTTCTTATAGTAATTTTGTACCCTTTTAGTATGCGTAGCCTCTTTAGTTTGACATGATCATGTAGATGTTAACAAATTAAATTGGAATACAAATAACATTAGAATTTGATTCACTAAATAATAGTAACCCTTGTATCGATACATGTGTAGAGAATAGATTTTCGATTAGAAAAACCTCTATGGAGAAAATTACATTCTCCAGACAGCTTTCTCTAGAAACTTTCTCCTGTGTACGTTGGCTAATGGTGCATTGTGTTTAAATATTTTAGGGCTCACCGCACCCGCCGAGTAACATGGGCTCTACTACAAATATAGATATAGTTCTACCAATAATAACTCCTCAGGTATCCTATTCTTCCCTAAACTCCAATTATTATCTTCAGCCTTCCCATATAGACATAAAAGCGGCACCTTGTCCTACACCAAATAGCCTTAGTCCGTACAGTCTGACTCCTCAGAGTCTCAGTCCCCAAAGTCTGAGTCCTCTTCCTAGTCCCAGACGTAGTCCTTGCCTTAAAAGAGCCAAAAGTTGGAGAGAAGAGAGGCAGCAACGGAAGAAGGAGCGGAGGTGCAGTCTCAGTCCTAATCTCAAGATGAATGAGCACAGCAATCATAACAATAACAATATACATTCAAGGTGAGATAATATGTGATTAATAGTTCACACCCCAACTTTCTACGTTTAATAATTGCTGTAGAGTAGTTAAGAAAGTTTGACAGTACCTAATTAGAATTTTGTTTTTGTTTGAATATAGTTGGTGTGAATCTCGATGCACTAGTTTAGGCGGTTCTCCACCGTCGTCTCATGCTGGGGGAAGCGTGAAAATGACGTCATTCAAAGTGACATGCCATAATACTCTACATTGGTTGAGGAAGCGTTCGGAATATTCCTTTTTCATTTTCTCTCCAGAAAACAAGTACGTGACAGTAGTAAAGAAACATGAAATAGCAAAACACTAATTCAGAACCACGGGAGAGAGAGAGACGAGTTAGTTGGTGGATGGAGGACGATATGCTGCTAATACTTTGATGTTTATGAGGTTTTTATGTGATCCTAGGTTCCGACAAAGTTGTGTACGAACAGTTGAGTACCCATCATTCGATCGGGCTATTCTATTTTTGATTGCTTTCAACTGCATCACTTTGGCCATGGAACGGCCATCAATCCCCCCTGACTCCTGGGAGCGCTCCATCCTCTCAATTTCCAATGATCTCTTCACTGTGCTTTTCTTGTGCGAAATGTCCTTAAAAGTTGTAGCTATCGGTGGCTTTGCTCAGTATTTCCGCTCGGGATGGAATGTCATGGATGGACTTCTCGTTCTCGTTTCTGTCGTCGATCAAATCATTTCCGTCTTCATGAGCAGGTTTCCTCTTAATTAAATTCTTACCGAGAGCGCATATGACTTTTATTGAGCCTTTCAAAAGCTATTCAATCATGACGTTTTCATCATAGCACCGTGATATTTTTGTACATACAGTCCACGAATTTTCGGCATCCTTCGCGTTTTCCGGCTTTTACGTTCCCTTCGGCCTTTAAGGGTCATTAATCGAGCTCCTGGACTCAAGCTCGTTGTACAAACTCTTCTCTCGTCTCTCAGACCTATAGGGAATATTGTTTTGATTTGTTGCACGTTTTTTATTATTTTTGGTATTTTGGGTGTGCAGCTTTTCAAAGGTAAACCTTCATTTCCTTTTTACTCAGCTCTGTTACAACAATCCCACTTTAATGCTGCATTTTATGGCTAATAATAAGCTGAGCTGAGGAAAATAAAACTCCTCTGGTTATTTCCACAGGCAAGTTTTTCTACTGTACTGGTCCGGATTTGACTAATATTACCACTAAAGCTGAATGTGAAGCAAGAGATAACAGCAGTAGCAGCAATGCCAAAAGATACAATTGGGTTAATCAGAAGTACAATTTTGATGATCTCGGTCAAGCTTTAATGGCTCTTTTTGTTTTGTCGTCAAAAGACGGCTGGGTGGGCATTATGTATTCCGGACTGGATGCTGTCGCCGTAGATGCACAGGTCTGTGTGGCTTACGTTCTGTCTTCCCATCGATTTCACATTAATATTCATCTACTTATTACTAGGATGATGTATAATGCATGTCACATTCAAAAGTACCTATAAGTGAAGTGCTTGTCGTTAGAGCGTAGTTATTCCTTAGCTTGTTTAATCTTTTTCGATATACATAGTTTTTTACTGTCTTTTTATTTTAGTAAATAATAGTGACACTAATCTTGTCTTTTTCTTTGTGAATAGCCCGTGGAGAATTTTAACGAGTGGCGACTTATGTACTTCATTTCATTTCTGCTACTAGTAGGATTCTTTGTACTGAACATGTTTGTTGGAGTTGTTGTTGAAAACTTTCACCGGTGCCGTGAAGAACAGGAGAAAGAAGAAAGAGCGAGGCGAGCAATCAAAAGAGCTCGCAAAATGGAAAAACGTCGCAGAAGTACTTTAGTCTAATGACGCTATATAAATACATACATAGTGTGCATGAATAATGGCATCTTTATTATAGTGCTGTATAGTTGGTTGCTTTGTAATTTTAATGTAACTTTCTATTGCAGAAATGAGAGAGCCTCCTTACTGGGGCGGCTATTCTCGCTGGAGATTAAGAATTCATGGGCTGGTGACATCAAAATATTTCGACTTAGCTATAGCTGGTGTTATAGGACTCAATGTAGTTACAATGGCCATGGAGTTTTACATGATGCCAAAGGTAAATTGAGTAAAATCTCATTGTGAACTGAATTCAGGTACTTTAATGTTCAAGTAGTGGCACTGTATTCCTAACTTGTATAGTTTTGACACTTAAAACTTTCTCAGGATTTGGAGTACGCTCTCAAAATGTTCAATTATTTCTTCACGGAAGTATTCATTCTCGAAGGAACTTTAAAACTAGTTGCACTAGGACTTAGGAGATATTTCCGGAGCAAATGGAACCAGCTGGATGTATTTATTGTGATTCTCTCTGTAATTGGGATCATACTAGAGAAAATGGAGTCTGATCTAATTCCCATAAATCCAACGATTATGAGAGTTATGAGAGTTCTTCGAATTGCTCGAGGTACCTTTCAACTTATACATTGCAAGGACCTATGGAGAATTACAGCACATGTAATATGAGCTATGAATCAAGTCTGAAACTAAATATTTCAATTTAATTCTTCTCTAGTTTTGAAGCTGTTAAAGATGGCTGGAGGGATTCGCGCTTTGTTAGACACTGTTGTGCAAGCCTTGCCCCAAGTTGGAAACCTTGGCCTACTATTTTTTCTATTGTTTTTTATTTTCTCCGCTCTAGGTGTCGAGCTTTTTGGAAGACTTCTTTGTGATGATCATCACCCTTGCGAAGGATTGGGAGAACATGCTAATTTTGTTAATTTTGGAATGGCATTCCTAACACTTTTCAGAGTGGCTACCGGAGACAATTGGAATGGCATCATGAAGGTAATTCCTTTTCTTGTTGACAATTTCTCCTAGATAAAAATACACTTTCACCCACCAACTACATTGTCGTCATATAATAATTGAAAAAAAGGCTAAATTGTTGTCGTGATATTAATTTTTAGGATACGCTCAGAGAAGACTGTGACTCTGAGCCCGACTGTTTCTCAAATTGCTGCGTATCGCACATAGTCGCTCCGCTTTTCTTCGTCGTGTTCGTGTTAATGGCTCAATTCGTTCTTGTCAACGTCGTGGTAGCCGTGCTAATGAAGCATTTAGAAGAATCCCATAAACAGATGGAGGATGATCTAGATATTGAAGCAGAACTCGAAGCCGAGCTCGCAGCCCAAGAAGAGATTATGTCTAAGTACGAAGAGGAGCCTGTGAAATATCTACGTATATCAAAAGTTGAATCACTCCCTGACAACTTCATTTACACATATTTTGACAAAAAGGACAGTGAATACTAACTTAGCAATTTTACCATTAACCTACTGTCTCAAATGCTACTCAGACATATTAACCTAATTCTATAGGCTATGTTTTAAGTTTTTTGTACCTAATGTTATTGTTTCTCGTAATTCTTCTACTGCTCACTAAATTTTCATTATTGAAATATTCTGTATTTATGTATACATTGAAGGAGAGAGTAGTGTTTACATAGCTCGAAGGATTTTTTAACCTAGCCCTAGTCCCACAGAGAGAACATTAGCCGTATACTATTTGTAATGTAGCGGATATCACTGTTCTTTAAGTCAATACCTTTTATACCTTAGCTAGACGTTTTTTCAATTGAACTTGCGTGTTTATTACTAGTCCTGAGTGCTAGTCTCACTTTGTTTTGCCTCGTTCAATAAATGGTGTTACATTATTGACGGATCATGATGAATTTTGTGTTACGATCACTGGTACCTGCTTATTAGTAGACTTTCTCCTGACGTTATTTGAATGACACCACAGACAACATTGACCTCAAAGCCCAAATTATTTTTCCTACTCATGGAGACATAGTTTTATCTTTATCACTGAATACCGGCCATAGAAATTATATTTAAATGCATTTACGGGTACAGTAACAACCTATATAACAACAATACAATGTAGTTTCTAGGTACTGAAGCTAGTACCTATACATATATACAAATTATGCTCAGATATTATTACTACTAATTCATCAATACGATACTGAAAATAATACATAAATTATTTATAGCGCTTTAATATTTATTTCAAAATATTTTGCTGTTAACATTAATCTTAAAACGATTGTAATGCATTATGTGTACTAGGTAAATATGTACGTAAATATAACGCACTGAATGACCGAAGAAAAAGAAGCGAATAAGCGTATGAATGACAAAAATACGAATAGATTATAATAATATAACGTACAAACAAAGTACACATAAACATTCAAATTAGACATTTCTCTGTCAAACACCTAAACAATTATCACCAGTTAAATTGACAAATCATTAAATAAACAATCGCAGGGAGCACTGCAATAAAATTGCTTGTCATCTGCAATGGAAAACACATACTTGGCCTTGGCTTTCTGATCTGATTACCTTTCCGATGTTTTTATGCATATATTAAATATTATTATAAGACATAAATAACACTACTGTTTACAGTAACATTTAATGTTTAGTATTGCACAGAACAATATGGCGGAACAGTTAAATTCTTATCTAGTCTAACCGTTTGATGTGCACATCAGGGTAAAGGGTAATATATACTGAGACTCTTTAAATTAGAACAAACGTAATCTATTAATTGCAGATATAATTATTGTTAGTACTTAAAACAACATACACAATTTAATGTCGTGTGTAAAACTATTATATTATAAATTAAGGTACAGCGCAAAATATGATTTGTCGACAACTACATTCACTAATAAAACAAATGAATTAGCTATGCAAGTGATTAACAGTTTAAGAGAACAAAACAAGATGTTGTATATTCTAATGTTTAAGATCTTGATCGATGATAAAGAGACTGATGTGAGAAATATCCAGTAATCGACTGAATTACAATGATTCATTTAATATCGGGCTCCTTTCATAACCATCCTTTCTGTAAGACACGTTCATTTAGGTACTTTTCGAATCTCTATCGAAACTTATCAAAGTTTTAAAACGACACTTTCGTAATGGATACAATAACAATAAAGGAAATTACTCGGGCATTTCAGCTTGCTGCTTTTACACTAGTGGATGTATTGATTTCCTTCCGTAGTTTCGCCTGTTCTTTTGCATTAGAGTCAAAATACCATAACGTTATTGCATACCTGAAAAGAAAGGTTTTAACTTACAGTTAGCTGTCCATTAAACATTAAGTAAAAATATCTTCATCGATCACAGGCGTACAAAAAGTGTAAATGGTAGCAAATAAAAAATCCTTTTCACCTCGTTTTAAAAGCTGGCTGAACTTCGTGCGGGTTCCGCCTATCCGACCAGAAAAATATCACTCTATCAAACAGCGGCTCAATGTCCGCAACTTCATGAAGCCAGCCTTCAGGAAAAATTCTCAACAAGCCCCCATTTTCCTAAAAAAAGTTATTAATTATTTCACCAATGTTACATTTTATTTTATGTATTATTATTAAATTATAGATAAAGACTGTTTGATACTACGATGCTAATTCTTATTATCATTGATATGCGATTCCACGAAGTTAAGCGTTCATACATGCTTATACTTTTACCAAGGTGGAAAGTAATGGAAGATCAATATAGTGGAAAAGACATGAAAAATATTTTAGTGTTATTTAATCGTAATTTAAGAAATATTTACATCTTTACATGTGAACTTACTGCTGGCCATTCTTTATACACCAGTGCTGTCCAGCCAGATATCAATTGTCATTACGACTTTCTACTTTCTCCATGTAAATCGTTTCATCTATTTACATCTAAATAGCATATAATCTTTTTCACATTCCCTTTCTGTTCCTATTCCTGCACATTTTCAACATAAACTTTGGCAAAACGTGGCTAAAAAAGTGAAATGAAGCAAGAGTTCAGCTAATATGATTTACAAGACGTCAAAAAAATGTCATGGACGGTTAGGTTCCATATACTTTCGAAAAAGCAGATGGGACCACCGCGAAAAAATAGGGCGCGAAATTTCATGCCGAATTATGTAATGTTGTTGCCGGATGGAGAAA
>JABASI010006292.1:0-11045 GCA_019776505.1 Tomocerus nigrus
ACCTAACCTAACCTAAATTAACCTAACCGAGTTGTTTTCGGTGGGTTGTATTCGGTGGGATGTCGATTCGGTGAGTTGTGTTTTCGATGGGTTTCCATCGGTGGGTTGACTTCGGGGAGTTGTTATTCGGTGAATAGACGTGCTTCGACCACTTACATTGGTGTATAATATAAACCGTAAACTGTAATCTGTATACTTTATTATTATTATACTTTGACCTAATCCTCAAAATAACAGTTTCTAAGTAATTTCTTAGTATTTATAGCAGTAACGTCTTTCTCAACCGACTTAGAAAATTAGAACACGTCATAAATTGAATAGGTATACCTACTATATTGCATATGTCTGTCTGTTTATAAAACTATTTTTATCATGTAGTAGTAGTAGGTTAGGTTGTAGGTATACTACTAAAGTAAATCCACTCTGTTTATAGGTCCATACTTACATTAATAATGTGATTTAATGTAACCGTTTATATTACTACAAAACTGAAAGAAAAATTTGTTCCTTGAACATTAACTAAATGAATTATGAATTACAAATATTAATGAATAAATTGATTAAGGGGGAATAAATTCACATCAGTAACTACTGCACTGTTTGTGCTACTACCGTATAGGTATTCCTAAACTCCTTTTTGCTTAATCCATGCATACTTAATCCAATAATGAATAATTAATTACATTTATGCACTAATATTATAGTCAGTTTTTCACTGAATGTAACCACACTGAACTTAGCACAGTAAGTAAAGTAAGTATAGTAATGTGAAAATTGAACCTGCTATGAGAACATGTTCATATTCAAAATCCATATCGACAAAAACATATTAGTTTTCCAGGTTGTTGCATGCATTTCCTGAGTTGATTAGATTCCTATATACGCACGGTGCAAGTATAGTAATTTAAAATGACATAATATTACAGTCAGATAACCATACATATTATAGGTAGGTGCCTTATATAGTAATGTAAGCTACATTGAGTATTAGTAGGGCCAAATGTTTTCTAAAATGACCAACAACCAAAGAAAATCTTATTTCCAAATCATTACGCAAACTACGCAGTAATCAACCAATCAACACTATCGTAATATCTTCTAAAGTTAAAGGTTAAAATTGAAATGTCAGTGCTTAAGGAGTCAAATGCGATTTACATACCTAATTATTGTCAACCAAATCATGATAGTTATATATACAGCTTAGCTAGCACGCGCTGTGCGAGTCAAAAAAGAATTCCCTGCCCAATATACTTAACAAGCATGTTTAAACTCATCATTATAATTATCACTTTGTAAGCAAGTAATCTAATTTTCTGTGCTGTTTTCATCAAACACATCCTTAAGTTGCCACTGCACATTGATCAGTTTGCAGCGTTACATGTTTCATTTTCGTAGTTAAGTAAGTAGTTTCGCAGTTAATGTTTTATCTGCACGCATTAATTCTTGGAAACATTCAATTTCAAATTTCAATTCTACCACGTAAAACGGGTACCGAAGTAAATTGTACTTCTGGTCTGGTCATACACTCACACACACATGACGAAACAAGTCCTGAAAGATGCCATGCATTGTTCATGCTGGGGAAACTGTTGATACTTGCCATGTACATGTGTATATATAGAAAAATGACTAATGACACTGTCCAAGGAAATTGGGTTTCATTATACCCTCTATATAGTATATGTGCTACTGACAATGAACTAATAATGACAAAAATAATAACATTGCCAGTTACTACTGCAACTTCTACTACAAAAGACTAAAAGACCCAGATAACAACTGCAGCTAACAGCTAAGGCCACAAAAAAAGCCATAATTTTTTCAGTTAATAAAAAGAGAGGTCCCTTTGGATCGCCGTGGATTTCTCCGAGCTATCCTAATAAGTGTGTGTTTTGTAAACGATTCGCCAAAGAGCCGTATTACGACAGGTACAGCCGGTAACAAAATAATTTCATTGCTTTTACTTTTTCAATCATGACAACACATAAGGTCACGTTTTCACCGTTAATTTATATCTAAAATATTAACTATATGTAGTTATAAATATCACCTTAATGACCTTGATACTTTAGTATGCAGATAATAATAGTATTATTAGCTTTCAATGGTAAATGAATTATCGAGTCTCTTAATTGTTTCCTGCCGACTGCCGCACCTATGTCAAGATGGGATCAAAAGAACAGAAAAGTTTTAGTTAGGTAGGACTGTAGGACTGCCGCGGTAGAGAGACCACAACATAACTCATCGCAGTAATCACAAAATCACAAGCAAGACGCAACTTGTGATGAGTTGTACTGTAGCTTCTCTCTCCCGCAACAGTTCACTAATTTTTATTTTGTTTTGACCCCACCTTGACATAGGTGGCAGGAAAAAAGAGAGTCAATAAGTCTTAATTGTAAAACCGTCATACGATTAACTTTTCAATGTACCTATATACTGACAATACAGAGAATACCTCAAATACAGATTGCAGGACATTTACCTACGTTAATGACAGATTCTCCAGATTTTAGTAACCATATTTGAAGACACAATAATAATAATAATTATAGTCTCCACATTATAACTAGGCATGAAAACATGGAACATACCGAACATACATTTAAAAGTAAAACAAGCCTTTTATTTTTCGGACATTATAAGAATTAGTGCATATAAAACATGCATGGTACTTATTACAAACAATCACATAAAATATCTATATTAATTAGTTGGTTGCTGGAATATTAAAGTTGTACGAAATCACTGACTGAAAACATTTTGTGCATATATTGAACAGAAGACAATAAATTATTCACAATTCTTCTTTCTTACCCTTCTGACTTTCATTGCAGTCAGAGTAACTTTGTTCATGCAAATGCTGCATATCAAAGCCAAAAACTTCTAGATGCTTCTTGATTTTTCCTTTTGCCATTTCGGAAAGCTTGGGTTTGATTGCTGCTACTGCCCAACTTTTTAAGCCGTCATTCCAACAGTTAACGAAAACAAGATAGTTTCGGTTATCGGTCAATGTAATATACGCCGTTCCTCTCAGATCTATAATATCAAAGTGAACAATTCATTGTCATAATTTTTCCCAATTTAATACTATTTATATTTATTTGCTAAAACCTATAGGCTCATGGTAGGACTGAGGAAACCTAGCTCATGGTTTGAATTGAAATCCCGTGACCTAAGGAGTATTTTCGAAAACTTCGAATGTTGTACTTGTGTACTATTTTTTACTTTCTCGGTATGAATGTGGTGATAAGGATAAGGAAGGGGACCTAGCATTATTCTATGTATATTTTCAGATAGACGAATTAGTAAATCGACAAATTAACATACCACTTTCACCATTTGATTTCTCGTACTTCAAGTTGAAAGTATTTACTCCCGTAGGAACTAAGGCATATTGGAAATTTTTTTCGTCAAACCCTGAGACATTAATTTCTGTCGGTTTATTCCATTTCATTGTAATGCATGATTTTTGAGTCTCATCTTCGCCAAGGCTATCCAGAGGCTTATCAGGGAGTAAATCTTGAATAGTCCGATAGAACTCCAATTTGCTCAACAATGGAAAGTACCACTTTTCTGCTGCAGAGGATGCCTACATCATTTGAACAGGAAAAAATATATTAAAAACTTTTTAGCCGAATGCATATAAAAATGGTCGTGCTGTAAACTATTGAAAATGAAGTGCATAACATTAAAAAATTACCCATTTAAAGTCAAAATTATTAGCCACTTCTTTGGCATCAGGATCACAGCGCCCCTCCTTGACGCTATCGATTTCCAAAGCATTGGACTTCGTCAGCAAGACCACGATTGAAAAGAAAACTAACGCTATCGTCTTCTGCACCATTATGACTTGTGATGGCCGGATAAAATGAACCGATCAGTAGGAAAAGAATATCGTCAGCCGGCCTGAAAACAGAAAATTGAAATTGGTCAAGAATTGACGGTAATAATGATATTTTGGAGGGGCAGAAACAGCAACACAGCGAGCTGGCCTGGCGATGAGTAAGAAAACCTATGAAATGAAAGACTTTTTTACGATTTTAGTTTTCGCACAGAATATGTTTCTTACATTGCCCATACACGACATTTTATCCGATTCTCGCAATAACCCAGCACTTTGGGAAGGCTTGCGCTACGCGATACGTTATTTATTAGTCTTATTAGTTAGTGACGGAAATAAAAATGAACTAATAAAATAATGCTTCAATTATCATTGTGGACTGTGTTGGAGTGATTAGATTAGGATATACGTTACGTTGTACTATCATAAATTCTATCATTATGGAAGTACCATATTAATTAAAATTAAATCAAATGAAAGTAGGTATAGATTTAAATCTGAACTTAAATGAACTTATAGGTGATGTCATTCATAAAAGTGATAAAGTTACAATGTAAAAGAAAGTCCCAGTGAGAGGGAGGAACTTAAAAGCAAATTATTATGTAGATCACACTGACTGAGAGTCTCATAATCGTCATGTTTATATGTACAGAGAGATCAATCATTGTATCTTATATATTAAGGGTTGATAGGTTATCAGATGGAAATGTTAGCTTTACATGAGCTTTACTAAGATTATTGAACTCGTAATTAAGTATAGGTAGGTGTATATCATCAATTATTATTCTTTAGACAGAGAAACACACAGTCTTTTAGTAATGCTAATGTATATACGAAAATGAAAACATATTATTATTTAATATGATATCTACCATACACATTATATCAACATCGAATCAACACGAATCGTCAATATCAACTATCTAAATTATAGGCATACTATATTAATATACGCATACGGCATAGCATACGTAATAATCATTCATTGTAAATAAGATACTTGCGAATTTGCGAATACGAACGTGAAAGTATGTTTTTCTGAAAATGTTTCTAGTTTTGAAGTAGGCGGAAGAGAACAACTCAATCAGTGTAATTTTTTTGAATTAGTTTATTATAGTTCTTTCGTGTGGTCGATATATACAAGTGGAAGCGCATTATAGGATTTAAAAATAAAAAAAAACCCTCTTTTATGGTGCTTACAGAAGTGCAAAGAAAACTAATCCAGTTACTTTTCTTTTCGTGTTTTGGTGACAAATGATAATTTTTATTATTGAATATTTCACTTGAAAATTATGCTTGTCGTTTTTAGTATCTCACTCACGCACGGTTTGGTCTGAGATGTATGAATGTGTGTAGTATGCGTTATCTAATTGTAATGGTTTTATTTCGACGTTTATGCCCCCGTGGAGTGAAACATCATTCAAGATTATAATGAAACAATTCTTTGTATGCAAATGAGATCCCATCGTATAAAAGCATCAGACTGTACTATATGTATTAAACAGGACCTTTTGCTGTGGAGTACAGTACTACATTATACAGTTAAATAGTAAGTACATAGTGCATCAACTAATATGTAGTCGCATACTGATGACATGACATATATTTACTTGAAGTTGAAATAAAACTAACATATACCAACAAAAATTCATTTTTATTTAAAAAATGTACTTAAATCTATTTTCCAAAGTTTATGTATAAAAAATAGTCAATCAAGCACAATATTCATAAGGATTTATGAAATCCATAAAATAATTCTTATACACATAAAATTACTAATACTTTCTGTAAAATTATAATTGTTTAAAGATCCTTGTGTGGAGACGGTTTCAAGCCTTGTACTCAGGTACGTTTAAGTCCTTCGGAATGCGGACGTGTCCGAAATTGTGTTTAAAGGCAACACACCAAATTCCCAAGTAGTCGATATCGTTAAAAGTAAGACCTTTGGGAAGAACGAGTTCAATGTCTTCTCCTTCATAGCCCCTTATGACATCCAATGCTCCTTTCTCATCCGGGATTTTTCGTCCGGAAGGACTTGGCTGAGATCCTTTTCCGACCCAAAAGTAGGCATCCGGGCCGGCTCCGTCATATTTTAAATTTTTGATGAGAACTGTTCTTGTGTCCTTGATTGTTATGGGTCCTGAAGAAACTTTGTGAGCCAATCTACTAAGTTCACCGATAACTCTGGGGGCAGGTGCGGCTTTCTTTCTGGCTCTGGCTCCTTCCACATGGAATAAAACTGCTGAACTAATTACTGCCAAAATGGCCAACACCCGGAACACGGAACCCATTATGCAACCCCAAAATGCCTTAAAAATATATTTGCAAAATAATAGTATTATTGCTTCCAACAACAATCTCGTTGTAACTCGCACTAAGACGCAGAAAGATCAACTTTCTGCGGAACGGACCAAGCGAATGAACCTCCTGCAAAGAGTAGTACTCATTTATATTTCTAACAGTTTTGCGAACAAGGAAAGCTTTCCATTCACTTGCAGTGTGTAGCCCTTCTATTCAGGGCATTTGATATTATATGAGCATAAAATCTCAAAAACATGCATTTTAATCATGAGAAAATCTTAATTCCATCATTACGTCTCAGAATATTATTAAATGACCAATTAATTGAATCATAAAGAGTTTTAAGTTCAATCAATGTTTGTAATTGTAATAGCCATACTATAGATTCTCGTATGCTATAATAAGTATGACAGTAGGTGCTATCATCAAATCTAAATTGAATAGAATAGAAGAGTGCAGAAACAAGGCACCCTGTAGTACAATGTAATTTAAGAAGGCTTTAACCATTAAAGTGTACTAGGTAGTAGTACATCGGTACAATCTAGAGGTGTGCAGTTGATTGGCGAAACAAATCAATAAAAAACTGCTACCAAACCAATTGATGCTCTTTCTTTCTCTTGTCAACGATTTCCATACGAAGGAAAAAAACTCGTCCTTCCTACTTCATGATTTTCTGATTATATTAGATAAGAAAAATAATAAGAGCACAACTTTGTGTGCATAGTTTCATTGATTGCTTTTATGCACAAGCACACAGCACACCTTATATTATCTGTAATCTGTAATGCACTCTGCACTACTCTATTATTTGTGTATATCAAAGCATAATAATTTACCTGTGTAGTTTATGTTCACTGGTATATGTTTAACTCAATGCAATGACGTTTATTGCTTTTTTATGTCTCACTCTAGTTTACTTTTCAGTCAAGTCAACCTTCATTACCTATGTCCTGTGCATAAGCAATCCCCTATCCTATCCATTCTATATATAAAGCACTTTAATATCATGATATTAGTGTTCTTGTGCTAAATATGCAGTGCACATGTAGTTAATATGCAACCGTCATCACGATCTATTCCGTACCAATACACAAAGGTAACTATAAAGTTTTGATCTGATTGATTTCTTCAACAGTCAGTCAACTCAGTATGCACAAGACCATTTAATTGAGGGGATAATATACGACTATGAGAAAAAGACCTCTCTTATTGACCGTTGCATGCAAATGTTTTCTTTTTCATATCGTAAATTTATTAATGCAACTACAATTATCTTGCAGAAAGTTACGAGGTGGCAAATGACAAGTAAAATCCAAGTACAGTTACTTTGTTCTGTTGATGATTTGCTAAATTAAATGTAGTTTTCTAATTTAATAGGTACCATAATCTCTTTCATCTAAAATAAATGAACCGTTACAATCACTATCTATCAGGAACGCATTTCTTGGCTGTCTAGTCTATTTATTGTGTGAGAACATGTAACTAAAAGCGAATAGCTTATTATAGTGAAAAGATAAATCTAATTTTTCTTAAAGTTGTACATATAAAATATTCCCAATGCACCGGTCAATACTTAATATGTATCTTTTATGTTTACGCTTATTATCTGGCTAAAGTGAACTTGAACTACAACGACACTACAGAGCGCAGGCCAATGTATCTATTATATCCAACACATATTATGCATATCTGTAAGACATTATTATTGTAAAGCAATTCAATTGACTTGACACTTGACAGCTGCATAGGAAAGGAGCGAGGGCTAACTATGCAAGAAATATCTATAAACAAGTCAAGTAATCGAAAGTTGTTGGAACACTTACAGTTTGTTGATACAAGAAACTAAAAATCAATTCAAGACACTTATACACAACCTTTTGTAAATATCAAACGATTCAGCAACATAATATAATGGTCAATATGGTAGTTTTAGAGGTACATTAACAAAATAGAGTACAGTTGAGCTAAAAAAACAGTTTAATTGAATACTGAAATGGTACTGGGTATAATTTAATGGTATGAATTGGCTCATTATTATATCATTCATTTCCAGTGTCCATGAGCAAATGAAAATTGCACCTGACCAATTATAAATACATCGATACCTGCTCATATATAGTATCCTATCTTATCTCACCTAACACTAAAAACGGCATTGAAAAATACCTTTAGCCAATATCAGAAATCACAAAACATGATACACGTTTCCTTGCATATTTTATTTTTATATTTTAGGGAAAATGCAATCCCCAAACCTTTTTATCAGTCAGAGTCGGTAGCAGTAAGGTTGCGGGGTAACTTTTTACACTTTTTAGTATTAAATATTTTGTATAAAAGTCAATTGACAAACAGAAAGGTACAAAAGAAGTAATCTATTTTAATAAATACACACGATGAAATGCACTTCGATAAGGCAAACGTTAATTAGAAGGAAAGGCAACTAACAGCATACATTAGCCTTCTACACTGAAAAAATCTACAATGCAAGAATTATTAAGCTCTAACTTCTTCGGCACTGACTTCCTCTTACGTTTACTCAGTCCACTAGAAGCTGATTTAGGAGTTTTGGGAGTCTTGGGCGTTTTAGGTGTTCTCGCTTTTATCTTTTTCGTCACACATTTGTCTTCTGAGGGACTGTGGTCCTTTAATGCTCGTTTCTTTACTTTAATTGATTTGGGTTTAGAATAGACACTAACATGGTTCTGGGGTCTTAGCAAATTCTTGGCGATATCCAACCAATTTGCTCTTTTGCGAATTATTCTGCACGGGCTGTGAAGATGGGCCAGTTGACCATCTATCACGTAATTCGGCAGATTTTGAATTAAACTTTCCATGTTCATGGGTGAGCGAATTGGACAAGTTTTGTAATTCGGGAAATGAAGGGGCAGTGAAGCTGAAGTCTTAATGGTTGATGCTGTGGGGGCAGCCTCTGGGTCTGCTGAGTCGGATTTCATAACATCACACGTCCAGAATTTAACTGCTGAATCATCTAACCCAACAGCTACCTATACACCAAGATAAAACATAAGATACACATAAAAATGATGACAACAGAAGTGAACCTTATATTTGGAAATCAGAAAGGTAAGTACGTACTTTAAAACTATTATTCGGATGAAAACGAGTAACACTAACGGCGGTCTCCAAACCATTGCTGATTGAGTAGAAAGGGTCTGCCGAACTATCTAATGTATCAAACATATATGCATTCTCTGATTCAGATCCAGTTAGTAAGAAGCGTCCATCACCACTTACATCAATCTTGATATAGTAACTGAGGTTCTCCGGAGTTACGTATGTAAACACTGCAAAATGGAATATTAGCGATTAGTATTAAAAATTGTCCCTTCCTTTGGGATGCATATTTTAACAAAATATTGTTCAACATACCAGGTTCCGAACATGTAGAGTGTATATCATAGCGAAATATTTCATGAGAGACCGAGGCTGCAAAAAGCTTATCTTGATAAATAGCTAAACTAGAAAACCCCTTGCATCTTGAGCTGGAGTGAGAGGCTGGATAACCATAGCATTTGATTGCTACCTTTTTCGTTAGGCATCTATAAGTTCTTCTGATGTCCCAAAATTTAATTTGTCCATCCGTAGTGCCACAGGATATCAAATTGTGACAGTCTTGAAAAATTAAGTCAGCAACTTGACAAGAAGATTCTGAGACTGAGCCTTCGCTTTCTATTAATCATTTAGACAATAATTAAAAATCCGTATTTGTAAAGTTAGTTTAGTTAAGTAACCAGCCAGGAATCAGATTTACTGTACTTCACTTACGGCTAACAGTATGCGCGTTTGAGATCGAGTTAATTGGTCGAGAATTATCACATCTAAAGTCCCACAGAAAAATGCATCCATCACGTCCTCCACTGGCTAACACTAAATTTCAAAGTAAAATAAAAATCTCAATTTATTTTGATTAATAAAACAATTTCCAAAATGCCAACCAGTAATTTTCTATATTTAAATGTAAGTCTTGTGCACTAACCCGGGGAGTCAGGATTGAAAGCTACTGATTTAACTGTCTTTGCGTGCGAACGCAGTTGATTTAACACGACAACTTCCCCACTGCCAGTCATTTGCAAAATACCAACAGTACTGTCTCCGGAACCAGTAGCTAATAAATTTGATTGAAATGGAGACCATTTTATGCTCATCACAGGATGTCGATGACACTGAATTCCTATTGTGAACAAAGAATTTTTAAAACTAAACAATCAGGGAAGCGGAATTTCTTCCGTTCAGGCGTTCAAATCCCATTTGAGGGACTTATACTTCCAAATAACCAAGTTTTGAAAAAATATAATTGAAAGACTGAAAACCCTTACTTGTCACAACTGTAGGATACTCGTTGACAATTGTTACATAGCCTTCTTCATCCCCAACTGCAAGTAGTTTCTCACCGGATGCATTCAAACTATATTGCATGTCATAAATAGGATTCCGCATAGAACCGTCTTGAACTTCCATTGCGATGCCATAACCTTCAGTATATTTTTTGTTGAGAATAACATTTTTCTTCAGAGTTGTTTCAAATTGGCTTCCTACAATAATACAAATCAATTCAGCAAAATATTAGGCTATATAAAAAATTCCGAACCCCCCAAATCGAAATATGTATAGATGTTAGCCATTATTATAGAACTTTCAACTTTTATTTTTATACATTACAATTATAATATAACCAAATCCAAAATACCTAAACTAATATCCTCACCTTGAAAGTATTTATTTGAAAAGTAGCCCAGTTCTCGTCTGAGCAATGTTATAGGAGTTGGTTCCATCTTCAGAATATTATTGTCTTTTCTTTTTATGTTTCTTCAGACAGACTTGTCACTAGTGCAGCAGTCAGTGACTAGCTAGCTAAAAAAATAAAAAAAATATTATTAGCTTT
>JABASI010006293.1:0-11045 GCA_019776505.1 Tomocerus nigrus
TACACCTCTTCCAAATACTCGAATATAGCCATCTGTTTAAGAATTCTAAGTTTTATGTTTATGAAAGTAGCAAATGATTTTAATATCTACAAAGCTTTAGTTCATATCAATTTGGTCATTATGGGTATAACCAAGCTGCATCGAGGTAACAATAATAAAACAATCTTACACTTTGAGTAAGAACATTCCCATCAATAACCAAAGCTGGAACCTGTCCCATAGGATTTATTTTGAGGTATTCTTCGCCTATCTAAAACATATTTAGGAAAGGGATTTTGAAACATAGGAGGATAAGTGGTTTGATATAATATTATAATAATCACTAATCACCGTGTGTGTGTTAGTTTATTTTATGTTAACCACATAATAGGTGCGATAGGTCATAATAATTATATCAATATTATTCCTTGCATGCATGCGGGTTAATCACATAAGTTACCTGCTCCTTCTTAAGCAAATTTATAGTCCTCATTTCATAGTCAATTTTTTTGTACGCCAATGCTGTTTCAGTAAAATAAATTACAGAAGATTTAGAATTTTCTGTGTAAACATGAAAGATATAAAAAAAGAACTTGAAGTAATAATGAGCTTTGTTTAAGTAGCTCTAACCAATCCTAAGTCTCCATGAAGCACCACTGCGAAAATAAGAGTAAAGGACCGGAACTTGGGTGCTTGCCATTTTGATTTGAGCAGTTCGTAAACCAAGTTGAAGACACAAACAAAATCTAAGCAGGATTTTTACACATGTAAGTACAAATAAATCATGAGAGCCAAAATCAATGCATGAAATCAGAAATGATGAATGAACAAATTGAGAATGGGTATTTACGTATATTCAAGTGTATATTGGTACCTACATTGTACGTGTTTGATAACAGAGGTAGACGCTATGTGTAATTAGTCTAATTAGTAACAGTTCGATAATTTCCTACAAATCAGAAATATTTTGTTAGCAAATTAAAATCAGCAATAATGTAACATCCTTCCCTTTACGCCAATGGACTTCGCTAGTAAACTACTTTTCCAGGTAGTCTATTACAGCAAAACCAGAGAACATTATAATACGAATGGTCTATTTTGTCTATATACCTAAAAAAACTGTCACAAAAATCCCTTTTGATTTGTTAAAACAATCTGATTGCATACCAGTAGGACTAGTTTTCAAGTTTGTTGATGATAGTAGTCGACCTTGTAAATAAAACTCCTGAAATTATACCCTCCACATGTTATTGGCATTTGGTATCACTCTATCTCAATCGTTATGTGCTGACCAGAGCAAAAACAGATCATTCAATTATTTAATGTAGGTATTATGCAATATGCAAGTAAACAACAATAATTATTATTATTGTAACTTTAGTAGGTGAAAAGGGAGACAATTTAATTTTTGTCTTTCATGAAAATTATAAGCCTGCTTGTGCACATACCTACCTAGTTATGTTATATGGATTAAATAATATAGGTATGCAATCAGCAATGTATTTTGGCTTCATCTTAGCTTGGGCATACTTATAAACACTACCTATATATAAATTGAAATGTTTTATAGATAGGGTAGGTTAGATTGTAATATTTTTAGTTGCTACCTTTATTTTATTTAAGTAAATCAATTTCACAAATACCTGTCCTCTACTCACTTAGTAAGGACCTACCTATTTAATAGTGTTTAGTGTACATAATAAAATTCATATCCTTAATAAAGGAGGTCATAGGCAGGTACCAAAGATGTAATATCTGTTTATACACATTTGTATACACGCAGCAATAGTATGCAGGTATCGTTACCAAATACCAATCTGTATCTGTATGTAAAAGCCCTCAGGGTCTATAGGTTATAAACCTGCTGTTCAAGACAAGACAGAAACAGAAAAGTCAGAAATTCTATAGGTACCTAGTTCCTTCCTGGACTATACACAGACAAAACATACAGGTGTTTTTAAGTTAAATAGTGTTTGTTACACACTCAAAAATAGAAGGTAAACTTTTAAAATATATTATTTACATTTTCATAAAGAAACCTACAAAACACACTTAATAAGTAGTACATAGTATACGAATAAAATAAATTTTAAACCAAACACACACAATTTGTGTGTATCAATTGTAAATTACCTGCAACCCGAAAGTTCAAATTGCAATTTTATAAGCTCCTACAATCAAGAATTCCCAGCAGAGTTTATTACCTTATTTTATGATCCTTTATATTTGTAAATTCTCATCATTACCACGTTTATACATAGTAGCTATGTCAGGCAGGTGCAGATTGCAGAATATTGAAACACGATGGGGTTGTTAAGAATTAGTCGTGGTTAGTAGATCACAGCAATTAGAACTTCTAATTTAGAACTGTGATTTTTATCCATTGTAACAAACACACGCACTATTTCTTTTGAAATGGACATAAGTAGACATAAATAAGTAAGTACATGTACAAGACTCTTCCTATGAGAGACTGTCTACATAATGTCATTTCAAGAATTCCCAAAAGTCACTCCTAAAATGAAGACAACTTGGGATGGGACTCTTCTCCACGTTCAAAAGAATGGGAAACATTGGGAAGAGTTCTTAAAATAGTTGTCTGTTATCTCAAAAAGGAACAATCCCTATGCCTATCACTGGTATCTTGGGTAAATATTTCGGCTTCTCATTACTTATGTTTTCACATCTAACTACATGTGGTTTTCATTGTGCCTTTTAGGAACAAGCAGATTCATCAAATTCCTTCATTTTTCAACCATCAGTTTCACTTAATGAAACGGTGGTTTGAAATTGATTGCGTTGCAAATCCCGTTCTCTAATCTCGCAAACGATGTAAGTCATAAGTCACATCAGAACTAAAATACAAAGGCATTGCTTATTTTATCTGTTTTCTTTCGGTGTAATTTTCTGTAGGGGAGAAAAGGGGAAAAGGAAGAGTCGGGGATCTACACCAAAGACCCAAGAAAGTCAAACACCCAGTAGCGATTCTATTACCAAAACGAATCTCAGTGGTTCTTCCAAAACTAAAAATGTGGATGGTGACAATTTACCAAGGAATCAAGGCTCTGATACTGACAGTAGCAATGAGCCCGAAATAAATAGGCAAAGTAAAAGAGAGCGGAAGCCTGTTCAAAAACCGCCCGGAAGAAATCATCAAAATAATAGTAGCGATTGGTCTTGGACATTGTTTATCATTATTGTCACTCTGGGAGTTGTAACAAGATTTTATAAAGTTGAAGAACCAGATCATGTTTGCTGGGACGAAACTCATTTTGGAAAAATGGGCAGTTGGTACATAAACAGAACTTTCTTCTTTGATGTCCATCCACCCTTAGGAAAGGTGCATGCTTGCGTGTTAAAAGGCTCTAACCAATATTTCTCGCACATTTTCAAATAAATTCGTATTTGTACTTATAGTAGCATTGATTTAATGTTTATTTAGATGATGGTCGGTCTCTTTGGATTTTTAACTGGTTACGACGGAACCTTTTCATTTGAGAATCCTGGACAAAAGTACAACGAGACACAATACCTTGGAATGAGACTGGTAATTTCATGTCATAAATAATGGTTAAATCATTTATGGATATTCAGATTAATATAACTAGAATTTTTACAAATATGAATTGCATAGTGCTGTACTGCGATGGGGTCATTTTTAGTGCCTTTTTCATACTTGACTGTTTGGGAAATGACGGGATCGTCTACAGCTGCTTGCTTAGGGGCATCTTTTATTCTCTTTGATGTCGGATTACTAACGCTAACTCAATATATTTTACTGGATCCAATTCTCCTCTTTTTCATAAGTGGATCTATTTACACATCTTTTAAATTCTACACTTACCGAAAAAGGTAAAACATATTTTTATAGCTTACTTATACAATACACTTGCATGTGTACGTAATATTATGGTTATCACATTTATATAAATCATATGCTCGAAATCCCAACCCAGCCATTATATTTTGCACTAGCTGCATCATCTAAAAGAGTAGATATCAAGTAAAGGATGTGTGGTATGTCCTATTATTTTATAATGAATATTTTTTAACAGGCCATTTTCTTTCATTTGGTGGACGTGGCTTGCTTTAACGGGAGTATTTATTTCCTGTTCTATCAGTGTTAAGTTTGTTGGTCTGTTTACTGTACTCTACATCGGACTGCGAACAATTTATGAACTTTGGGAGATTTTGGGTGATTTGTCGCAGCCAATTGTAAGTTTGTAGTTAAGCTCACTTTAGAATTCATTTATGTATTGTGTTGAATCACTAATGAGTATATGTACTTTTAATATATATTTTACTCGTTTATTTGATTTCAGACCTACACTGTGAAACACTTTATTGCAAGAGCTGTGTGTCTTATTGCTTTGCCCATCGCTCTCTACGTTACATTTTTTTACATTCATCTAGCCGTCCTAAATAGAAGGTTTTTAGTGAAAAACATTAGTTTAGTGAAAGCATCACATTAAAGACTAGCAAACTTTTTCTCCATTCTTCGGAGTGCTGTTTATGTGATGATTGCGGTGCGGTGTAAGTTAATTCTTCTGATTTTCCTTTGCAGTGGAAATGGTGATGGATTCTACAGCTCTGGTTTTCAAAGCCAGTTGATAGGCAATCCATTATTTAATGCCAGCATGCCAAAAGAAGTGGCTTATGGTGCTGTTATAACCATCAAATGCCAAAGAACAGGAGGAGGATACCTGCATTCCCATTGGCATTTATATCCGGAAGGAGTTGGGGCTAAACAACAACAAGTAACTATATTTACGAATATTTTATTTATGATTTTAGTAAATTAGGTCACAGCTCACAGGCCTTCGAAAAATGTGAGATCGCATGGCCATAGTAGGTCTCGAGAATAAACGGAAACATTTTTACTCACGAAATTAGTTTCCCGAGAAAATCTATTTTTCCATGTACTAAATCTCAGGAAAATCTATTTTTCCATGTACTAAATCTCAGGAAAATCTATTTTTCCATGTACTAAATCTCAGGAAAATCTATTTATTCCATGTACTAAATCTCAGGAAATTTTTTTTTCCATGTACTAAATCTCAGGAAAATCTATTTTTCCATATATACCAAATAATTCTCGGGGAAATCTATTTTTCCATATACTAAATAATTCTCGGAAAAATCTATTTTTCCATTACTAAATAATTCTCGGGAAAATCTATTTTTCCATTACTAAATAATTCTCAGGAAAATCTATTTTTCCATTACTAAATAATTCTCGGGGAAAATCTATTTTTCCATATACTAAATAATTCTCGGAAAAATCTATTATAATTCTCCAGAAAATCTATTTTTCCATAATATACTAAATAATTCTCGGGAAAATCTATTTTTCCATATACTAAATAATTCTAGGAAAAATCTATTATAATTCTCGAGAAAATCTATTTTTCCATATATTATACTAAATAATTCTCGGGAAAATCTATTTTTTCATATATACTAAATAATTCTCGGGAAAATCTATTTTTCCATATATACTAAATATTTCTCGGGAAAATCTATTTCTCCATGAATGAAAGCAATTTTTCCTCTTACAAACGTAGTTTATTCCCGAAAAATCTTTTTCTCACTTACGAAAGCAGTTTTTCCCCGAAAAATCTATTTTTTCAGTTACGAAAGCAGCTTTTCTATAATAGAAATCTTTTTTATTTTATTGGACAACCTTTTTCTTTATTTTGAAAGCAGGTCGGCATTTAACTTTACCTAGTTATTGCAGTGCAGTGTGAAGAATTATAGCATAAGAATTCCTGCTTGAAAATTAAGATATTTCCATAAAATTGTGTATTTATTTGAAACAGATAACGACGTACGCTCACAAAGATGACAATAACAAATGGATTATTAAAAAATTTAACGCAGTTGCCCCAAAATTGGATGACACTTCGGCACCGATAGAGCTTATTCGTAGTGGTGATTTAGTACGTCTTGAACATTTAGTCACGCAAAGAAATCTCCATTCACACAGAATAACTGCTCCTGTGACGAAAAAGCATTGGCAAGTCACGGGTTATGGAGAGAACGGTACTGGCGATGCAAATGACGTTTGGAGAGTGGAGATTGTTGGCGGAAATGTTGGAGATCTAGTGACAGTTGTTAGCAGCAGAATCCGTTTCGTTCACCAACTACTTAATTGCGTTTTATCTGGCACCGGGAAGCAACTCCCTAAATGGGCTTATGAACAAATGGAAGTTTCATGTAGCACAAACTTAAGGGATATTCGAAAGAGCACTTATTGGAATGTGGAAGAAAATCATTTTCCCCGATGTAAATGAAAATTTTGAAATTATTTTGTGACGATAGGTATTATTTCTATTAAAAAATGACATAATCAATTGAAATTATCATTTTCAGTGCCTAACGTCAGCTTTCAAGTTCATGCTCCTAATTTTGTTGAAAAGCTAGTAGAGTCTCACACAATCATGTTTGAAGGAAATGCTGGACTGAAACCGAAAGAAGGCGAAGTTACATCTCGTCCTTGGCAATGGCCAATTAATTATCGGGTATACATACCTAGCACATGCAGATCAGATCATTGAATTATTGAATATTAATTTTTTATTATTGGTCATAATTTAGGGGCAGTATTTTTCTGGGAGCAATTATCGAGTGTACCTTTTGGGAAATCCAGTGATTTGGTGGGCGAATTTAGCTTTGTTGTTACTATTTTGTATTGTATACGCGTATCATGCCTGGAGAGCTCAACGAGGATATGAAGAATCTCCTGAATTTAAAGGTATAGTTGTCATTACAGAAGATCAGCTAATACCTATATGCATACCTACGTCTAAGCAACATCTGGGGTTAACGTAAAAAGTTTGTATACTTGCAGAGTTAAGAGATCAGAGAGTTTGGGCTTGTGGATGGTTATTTGTAGGTTGGGCTCTGCATTATTTCCCTTTTTATACAATGGGAAGAGTTCTATATTTTCATCATTATTTCCCGGCCCTTTTATTCTCATCGATGCTATCGGGGGTCATTCTGGATTACTTACTTCACTCTTCAACAACTCTCACCAACTTCTTTTATTCGAAAACTTCATATCACGTTTTGTATGGAATTTCTTTATCTGCAGTTGCTTACAGGTTTGTTAACTTCCAAAAATAAGCACTATTTATGCACTGACATTGGTCACAGTCTTTTAAAATCATATAATTTGCCTTTTAGTTTCTACTTGTTTTCACCATTGGCCTATGGATTAAGTGGTCCCTTGGCTGGTGAGGCCAATAGTACCATGTACGGGTTGAAATGGTTAGAATCTTGGGAGTTTTAACCTATGAAACGAAGACTTGAGTATCCAAGTATTTTCTCAATATTATTTATTACAATGAATGCAATGGCTGCATTATTTTGCATTTTTCTATGTTACTTAAAAACAGGAAAACTTGAGATTTTATAGTATTTGTTATAATATAAATTATTTATTGAAGTTAGATAGGTACCTATAGTTGAGATTTGAGATTATAATATTATATTGTTGTTTATTTTAAGCCAACAACCTATTTATATATTGTTAATTTTTTTTATGACTTGTTATATGAAATTGAAGTTAATAAAGTATGAAGAATGCTATTTTCGTCCTTATATATCCATTAAACGGACGCTCGTTTTTCCAAAATTGCAGGGACATCCTCTGTACTGTACAATTCTTCTTCCGTCCCACTTGTATCATGTTTATAAATTCTACTAGATCGGGTTTTTCTCTTGTAAAGATTTTGAAGATCACTCTGTAATGGGATTGTAAAGAAAAACTGTTACTATAATTGTACTTTCGGAAAGAAAGTTTTCTAATTATAGTTCCTTCATTAAAAATAACAGTCGATATAACTTTCACCAACACTTTCACTGTATGCCAAACATAGGAATTAGTCTTTCTTACGTATCGGGGGTAGCAAGTGCATGAGCAAACGGATACTTGACTACTGCTGCGACACATTGTGGTATCACTTTGAAGCAGTTTCTCATTTGGTTGTGTCATTATCTCTCCATCTAAGTCAGTGACCACATGCTGGGAAGCTGGTCCTAACTCTGTATCTTCTCGTTGCATTTCTTCCGATTGCCTATAATTAGATGAAAGTAGAAATGTTTAGTTCTAAAATATTGTTATTACTGTTGACAAAATTAGTGTCCATTTAAAACGGCATTTTGAAACTTACATTGTCATAAAACGTAGAACAAGAATGTTGATACTGGAGGCAACAACAGCCAATCCAAAAAGAATAAAGACAACACTTAAGGCCATGTAGCTGTGATGTGTTTGGAGAGCGTGGTCATTCTGCGCATTAATTATTAAAAAAATTTTCAATCTTTCATTTTGTCAAAATAACATGGTCCTTGGTCCATCATGATAAATGACGAAGTACCTGAAGAGCGACAAAGTCCCCAAATCCAATTGTCGTTAATGTGATAAAACAGTAATAAAAGGCATCAAAATACGACCAGCCTTCATAACTGGAGAAAACGGCAGCACCGGTAGTCATTATTATCGAAGAAAGCATTCCAGCAAGCATCATTTGGTTTATCTAAGAATGGTTTGTAGAAAGCAAATTATTTCACTGTTCAAATTACGTGTCTGTGGTTGAAAAATGCCATCAAAACAGTAGAAAGTCATAGAAATTTTTCGAAGCCCTCATGACAGATTACATAAGCAAATTAATTAGGTGAAAGTACACGTGAAAGCAAGAGAAAGCACTTATTACCTCAGTAGCTTCAGTTTTCTTGCATCGACATAATTTTTTAAGACGGCTGATAATAATAGAGGCCCCTTTGTTAAGACGTTCTCCGATACTTTGAAACATCACAATACCAAGTGGAATTCCAATGGCTGCATAAATCATACAAAATGCTTTTCCTCCTGAAGTTGAAGGCGTCGAGTGTCCGTACCCTAGATGTGTACATTATCATCATTTATTAACTGTCCAAAGAAGCACTGCAGTATAATCTTTGATATATTAGTATGAGAAATAACTATATGCACATACCTATCATTGCCAATCTATGGTAAGTTAAAATAGAATCGTTAGATTTGTGTTTTAAGTAAATATATTTTATAATGCCAAAAGAAATCATGTGAAAGTTAAGGCTATGCATGTGCTAAGTGCTTACACCACGGTGGCGAAATAAAATGAGCCAGCAAATTTCCATTGTGGTCCAGCTTTATGCGGTGTTCTTTCTATAACCATTTGCTCTATCCAGTGATAATCATCTTCAGTTATGTTATATTTTGCTTTTAGATCATCTCGAATTTCTGAAAAGTTTCATTCAAGCCATTACTTTTTAATACCTGTTTGCATAATAATAATAACAATAACCATTGCGGACTTTAATATATTTTGTTTAGAAAACTAATACTGAGTTACCTATAAGGGCTGCTACTCTTTTTCTTTCTGTTTCGGACTCCAAACTATCAAAAACAGCTGCCCCGATTAATAAATAAGTGAAAGTTGTAACGACTAAAGAAAGTGTGCGGACATTCTGTCGTTTCATTTTCACCTGACTGATTAAGGAGACATTTACAAAATCACAAAACTTCTTTTAAGGCTATTCTTGGTTGGTTATTATCACGGACCGTGAACTTTCCATAGTAAATATAATAATACAGTATAAGTAACTTGGCGAGTTGAACTAGAATCAAGTGGAGTCACGGCACTGTCAGTGCAGACCTTTGAATTGAGTCCACTACGGTAGTTTGCTTTGCGTAGTAGTTAGCATATCGTGGGATAATATGATATGTGTCATATTGATTCTCTCCGTCTGTTTCTTCCAACTTTCACTGCATAATACCTTATTCTATTAAAACGCTTTCGTATGTCTGAGTGTAGATGTAGGCATGTAATTCTGTAGGTAAGCTTAGTTAGTATAGGCGCTTAGCTAATACCCGCGGCGGGCAGTATGCTGTTTTGGCATAACATTCTTGTGTTAGATTTCCAGTTTACTTACATATGTACCTCAATCAAGTACTATCCATATACGTTGTGTTTATCTAAGAGCCCAAAGGGTATTCTAGTCGGGAATCGGGAATGATAGGAATTTCTGCATGGAGCTATCTCTATTCGGAACTACGGATTTCTTGTAGGCATAAACAAATGCAGATGGTCAGGCCAAGCATGCGTTATTCTATCCGCACTATTTCTCGTTTCACCGTACCGACTTATATAGCATCGTAATTACCACTTGTACACTAGACAGACATCCGTATTCTTGACTGGTTGTACATTAAATACTAAATATGATTCTTAAACCATAACAGAAATATCACAAACGGAATACCTTTTCCTGTACATACGACTCAGATATTATTACATACTCCATCAAAGAAAATATTTGTATTCAATTGGAAGAATGAGACATGGTAGCTATTAATTTATTTATAAAATTTAGCATGGAGAAAATCAGCAAGTACTACATTTAGTGTACATCCAGTCACTTAGTAAAAACTGGATTCTGGTATAGAATTCAAGAATGATGGAGGCTTTAATATTTTATCATACGTAAATATATGTGTGGACACCATGGACATTGATGGACACACTCTATGTCGAAATTGCGCTTACTAAATAAGTGGCTCTATAGAGGTTTATCTTAAACAGAAATAAATAGTTTCTATCTATTCCGTTGCTAAATAAGTCGTCAATAAACAATCTGTTCATGAAGTTACACAAAATATAAATAGCTATTGAGAATTTGAAGTATATTAGTAGTAAGTTGAATACTGCATGAACTAAGACTGTATTTACATAAGCGACACGAGCACTCGTTTGCAAAGTAAGCAAAGCACATAAAAGTACACATCGTCGTATGTATATACGTAAGTGCATGATCGCGTGTAGGCGAGGGATACTTTATCCAATCGTTTGCTTACTGTGCGACTGTAGTCTAGTGTAATATTAGTAACAATTGTGTAACAAGAAATATTGATTTCGGAATGTAAACTGTTTGGGTTCGTTACATTTTCATTTTTGTCAATCATGCACGCCACCGGCGTGGCAGTAGTCTCGCGGGGATCCTCTTAATCACGTATTACTTTCACTTACTTTTTCTGTATCGAT
>JABASI010006294.1:0-11044 GCA_019776505.1 Tomocerus nigrus
ACAGAAAGTTATATATATTAGTATAATATGCTCAAGGAGCATGAAAATCCCTCAGAACGGGTAAATCTTAAAAGTCGTGTAAATAAATGGCCAGCTTTTACATAGGTACCTATAGATATTTTGACTTGATTCATAATTCGTTGGGTGGAAAAATTCTATAATTTTGTGCAAATGTAAATGTACCTATCTAATGTAATGTATCTAAACCTACATACATGTGACCATACATCTTCTGTATAAGCGTAGCGTAAGACACAATAGCGGTATTCATAATTTGCAAATTAGAGCTCTGAATAACACTTTATCGATCATGGCTTATTTTTTTCTGGTCCTTAAGTGGAGGTAAGGTTGGGGCCATTTAGATGTTCTCATCAGCCCGTCTTTCTCCAATTTCCATAAAGTGGCAAAAGTTTACTTTACTACTGCCCAGCAGCCCTGCTCTAAACATTTTAAAATATGACGTTCTCGCTAACACATTTTTTTCATGAATTCTGTCCGTGAATTTTAATATATGCAAAGCTATCCAATTGTCTCTTACCTAGTTCAGGCATCTTTTAATTGTAAATCACCACAGACCTAGAGTAAGTATGGTAGAAAGTTGAAGTAAATGGAATGAATGACAATTGACAATGTACTTACGTGATATATTCATTTCAAATAAATATTTTAAGCTTATAATTTTCGTATTACATAATTTTATAATGGGAATTATTATGCATAACGTGAAATAAGACGAATAGATTAACACGAGTGGGTTAATAATTTATGATTGTGGATGAATTCCTTTTGGTTGCGACTTAGCGACTTGTGGCTATAATATTTTATAGCAATATAACCAGCATGAAAACGTTCAATGTTATTTATCGGGTTCATGAAATGATAGCGATGGAATTCTACAGAAAACATATTTTATTCGTTCATATTTTCTGGTTGGGTATGGGTATTGGCATGTACCTACTTCTATCTAAAAGCTTTTTGTGGATGCATGTGTACTATTTTTCCATAGGTATTTCAAAAGGTACAAAGTACAAATACGCTATTTATGTCGTTTCATTTTTAAATGCAATTACCAACTACCACAAGCGTTAACTCCCGTCTTTACAAACCACATTAAATACGCATGACATACATTTACGGACGTGCTAAATATGTATCAAGTTGACCAAAACAGTTTTCGAAAGATCAAATATAAATAACTACGAACTAATTATATTATGTTTATCATGTCTTTGCTACATTTCCATATAGAGGTAATGAACTACAAAATATGAACTAATTTGTACATAACGAAGGTCCACAAAGCCAAAAAACGAGAAACGGTGGAGTTTGGCTTTCTGTTCACATTACTAAATATAATTTTAAACATCATATTACCACACACGTTGGACTTAGTAGGCATTGGTTGGCATTTGCATTACCAAAATAATTTTGTCTGTGTTTTCTCTTTCCTATGACCTGACCTGCCTACACTTATTGAGTTACTTGAGTCACCCAACCTGTGAGCAACTGGTAACTGTGTTTAGTGTTGTCAGCGACAATTATTATTGAATGCTAAGGAAGGACCCACAGGCGACACCCACATCCACCAGAAGAATGGGAGATTATAACGGGAAAATCCCTTGTGTTCCAAAATAAACATTTCTGAGAAACGCCAGTTTTTACATTTATAAGTTTTCTTTGACTACCACAGTGAAATTGCTGTTATGAGGTCCTGATGTTTTCATTTAGTTGTTGCTTCAAATGTTTTCACAAGCTTTAAAAAGATTTAAATTTGGTGAGATAATATTTCGTCTTATCAACAGAAAAAAAAGGAAATTGAAGTTAAGCTTTCGACGACTAATCTCAAGCTTTAAAAAAGATTTAAATGTGAAAAAATAATTAGTCGTACCAACAGGAAAGAAAGGAAATTGAAGTTTAAGCTTTTGATGGCCCATCTCAAGCTTTAAAAAGATTTAAAAGTGGAGAAATAGTTGGTCTTATCAACAGAAAAAAAGGAATTTGAGTTAACCTTTTGATGGCTAATTTCGACTTTGCAAAAAGAAATCCAATGAAAATGTGTTTCTTCAAGAATACAACAGATGTATATATCTTATCTGGAATCATGTGCAGCTTAAACTGCAAATAAATAGATGCTGAATATGACAAAAATTAACTTGATTGAAAATCAAAAAATCTGCACCGTTTCACTCGATTGTGTTTTCATTGGATAATTTGTCAAAATATATTCTTTATTTATAATGCTTCACATTTCATACATTTATAAGTATTGCAAATTAATAAAGGTGTATTGGCGATTGTTTTTAAAGTAATTATCGTTCACAGATTTCTTGTATTTCTGTAAAATGACCAATTCGTTTCATACACACACTATTAGCAGCATTTTCATAACCAAGTTAATAAATTAATTTTTGTTCCTGCCGGAAATTCCTGAGGACATTTTTGCATCTATTTCACTTGGTCAAATAGATTTACTTAATATCGGTCCATTTCAGTAGAACCCCACCAGTGGCAAATTAGCAATGAAATTACAAAATTATCTGAGAAACGAAAGAACATAATAATATTATATCGATCGAACACTAAACAATGGGTGGGTAGTTCATTTCCATAAACTATAATTAATTTCTTTAGAACGTAGTCAAAGAAAGTTAAACTTGTTGGCTTAGAGTCTTTGAGTGCTGTGCAACTTTGTAGCAAAATCCAATTTGCGTGCAACGGAACTGATTGACAGTCATCATAATCTTATTGTCAGTGAAAACATGCAGAATAGAATACTAACTACAAATTACAACAATAATAATATTATTAGGAACGAATCAAGAAGAACACAGTGGAAGGCTGTTGTAATGTTCACAATTACGTCAACCTGTATTACATTTAACATACATGGTATGCAAAATTGCAAACTATATAACTACATGTATTTTATTACCAAAAAATTAATACATATGAATTAGCAGTTTGCCCAATGAGTCCTAGATGCCAAAATTGAAAACAATGATTACACATGGAATTTAAAAATCCGGGTAACTGAAATGTACCTTTAGGATAGGAGAAAAATGTAGTTTTGCACATTTACATTAGGATGCATTGGACGAACCGTTAATTATTTTGCTAATGGTAAATATTAACATAACCTGTTGAACTAAACAAAATTGAACAATATCAACCCGCAACTAGTAGTACTCTTACATTTTCCTAATAACTGTAAATACGGCAAAAAAGCTAGTTACAATATAATTAAATAGTATTACATATATTTAGTCCTATAAATCTGTCAACTTATTCTATTATTGAGATCAGTTTAGACGAGGATCGTAGCAAATAGGAAAAATGTCTACATGTGGCTGGTCTGTTTGTCTGTACTGTACGTGATGATGAGAAACATGTCGGTGTGAAAACGCATTGGATTATGAGTTATTTCATATTTCACTGCAGATAGGGTGGCAATTTCTGTGTGACATTATGCATAATTTAATATTTGTAGTAGTAAACACAGAGTACGGTACGGACATGTTTTCTTTTGTAGTTTTTAGCACAACGCATACGTCTATAAATAAGATTAAGGTACAAACATTGTCATAATAATAACTCATAACTGTGCTGTACAAAGTTAGTACATATGACTGTTAAAGCTACGTATAATCTGAATACATACAATGTCGTCGGCTGGAGGAGTGAATGCTAACGAAACAACGAAATTAATAAGTGCAACAAATATAACTTTCTATTAACAGTACGTAATACTTTACAAATACAAATGACCAATACAAAACGGAAAACAATAAATACTACAGTATAAATAAATTCAACTCTGAGTTGAAGGTACTAAAATACAAATTATATATGCCTATCTATAGTAGGTACACAAATTACTTTTAAACGCAACTAATGGCAAATGAACATTGCCTACTTTTGTACAAAACTAAATAACAAGTTTCAGATTTCAGTGCTGGAGCTTTTAAGACAGCCACAGTCATTAACTGCGTCGAAAACTAATAGTAACTGTTACCTTAATACATCATTGTGTAGCGTAAAACCCGACACAGATTTGTTCCTGTTACTTTCTCTAATGTAGCATCTCTATTAACGATACACGTAAATGATAGCACGTCCGATGTGATTTGATCTGACGATGAGTAAAAGTGGATGCCTACTTCATGTCACAGAGAAATACTCTTTTTCAACAATATACGTTCATAGTTCATATCATATATTAAAGTATAATAATTAGTTTTCTATAATTTGCTCCGCACATGGTATATTATATCATATTACATAGTCGAATTTTTTACAGATGATTTACAGTATAAACCTTAAATGGCCGCAATGAATGCACAAAGAAGATTTCAGCAGAGTTTTCAGATTCATTTTGTTAAAACGTAGAACAACCGTGCAATTTCACCATAATACTAGCTTCTTGTCGAGAAAGATTTAGTAAAACTTTGTTAATTTAGTAACGAATGCAATTATATTCATAATTGTGAAGTCCTATTATTCTTTTGATACGTTTCATTAGCAGGAGAGTGGCCGAATGTAATGTAACCATTACCACCGCTACCTGGCCCTGCAATGCCAGTCACTCCACCCAAATTAACGCTCGTTCCTCCATTACTAATTTTGCTCCCATCACTCGAAGAGTATGCTATACTTAATCCTTTGGAACTTTCGTTGCTACCAGGAGGAGCACTATTGGGTGTTGTTGCACTATTATTACTACTACCACTATTATTCACACGTCTATTACCACTATTGATTTGTCCGGAACTTTGGCTACTTGGAATATTTGTATATTTGGCAATTGGAGCATTAGCAGACTCCACACCGTTTGGAGTGTACGCAGAAGAGGTCTGATTTGGCGACATAGTAAGGCACACAAATCCACTTTCACTTCCACCACCGGGATTTGTTGAAGCGTAGTTATTGTTCGAGTTTGAATAAGCTTTCACACTTTGTGCACCATTCTCTGGCATTATTTGGGCATTGTTCGTCAGAGATTGGCTCGTAGGTAAAGTTGAAGGTGGCGACCCTCCAGGCCGATTATTATTGATGATCTGACCCGAGTCACAGGAAAGAGGAATTAAAATAAGCCCATTGTTCATTGACGTCGTTGTGTTCGTGGGCATGGACCCTGTCGTTGTCATTGTTGGACTTGTTGGCAGACGTCTAGCAATCGAACTGTTAATATCATCCACCATATCTCGTAAATTATGCTCATCATCAGAGTCATAATCGTCAAGGTCAGAGTCTATTTCTTCCATTGTTGCCCGAAGTGGAGTTCGCACTGTAATAGGCTCCTCGTTAATTGGCCGATTTTTGCATTGGTATTTAAACTCCTGACCTTCTCGGGAATGGAAGAAAGAAACTGCGGCAAAGGAAGCATCCAGATCTTGAGTCAAACTGAAAGTTAAACAAATGAACGTAAATTAATAAGCTTCACAATTTCTTTCAGAAAATAGTAATGTTCATCATAATATTAATTCTGCCCAATTCCTTGATTACTGTGCGGTAAATACTATGACAAATTAAAAACGTACTTGTCTAGAATATCAGTGAAAGTCGGTCGATGGCGGTGATCATATTCCCAACATGACAACATCAAGCTAAATAAAACATCAGGACAGTTGTCAGGTCTTTCCATTGTCCCTCCGCCTTGAACATACAGCAAAACTTGACTGTTGCTGAGACCCTATAAAAATCATTTCATTATTGGAGGATTCAGATTAAATTGTTATGCTACATGATTATAATATAAACAAAGATTGAATTCCAACCTGATATGGTTGAGCGGCCAAAGTGGCCATTTCCCAAAGGACCACCCCGAAACTCCATACGTCTGTTGGGCTTGTGAAAACTCCATCACGAAGGGACTCTGGAGCCATCCATCTAATTCAGCATGTAATATTTCATTTAGCATCGAGTTTTGATTAGTTGACTCTCTTAAATATAAATATATGTCAAGATCTACTACATAAACGGAGAGACAATTATTATACCAGTTGACATACCATTTTCTCTTTCTATAACTTAATTTCACCAACTTTCACCACACAAAAATGTCATTTCTATTAGCGAAAACTCTGGTGAAAGTTAGGTGAGTATAAAAACCTGTCCCTCTGTATAATATGCATAATATATATGTATAACGATGAATAATGCAGTAGAGCTGAGTAGTACTTAGGTGCTTGAAACAAATTACCTGACAGGTAAAAGTCCTCTAGTTTGTTTCCTATAGTAATCAGTCTGAATAACTTCTTTCGTCATTCCAAAATCTCCAACCTTTACGGACTTGTCTTCGGCAACCATACAGTTTCTTGCTGCCAAATCTCTGTGAACCAACTTGTGACTATGTATGTATGCCATCCCATCGGCAATTTCACAAGCAATCCTCAGTATTTGCTGTAACAAAAGGAAAAATTTGACTTTTAAGAAATAATCTTCCTTTCATGCATTCCGTGTAGGTAAAAACAAGAATGGAGTAAGTAGATGTTTTCGTTCATTGCTTATACAAAGAAAAAAACTGCTCTATTACAAGGTTTAATATCTAATTTGAATATTATAGGTACATTCCCATTGCGACAACCTTCCTATATATTCTATATGAACAACCTTGATCTCACTTACCCTTAGAGTTGGAGGTGGTTCCCCTTCGTTATAAGGAGAGTCAGGTCTTCGAGCTCTAAGATACTTTTTCAAATCCCCATAAGTCATCAGTTCCATTACCACGTACGTTGGCTGCGTTTTTGAGACAACACCTAATAACTTCACCAAGTGATGGCAATGTAACTTTGTCATAAGTTCTGCTTCTTTGAGGAAAAGAGCTCTATCTTCACTGTTAGCTTCGTCGGCCACAGTTTTCACAGCACATCGCAGTTTAGCAAATCCAGGCACAAAATCCCTGAGAATTCCTTCGAAAACCATTCCAAACGATCCATTTCCCAATTCTTTAATAATTTCAATTTGGTCCCTAGTAACCTCCCATTCGTCTGGAATGTCAACTGCAATTAAGAAACAGAAAAATCAACGTTAACTTCACAAGTAGAATGCAATACTGCATAAAAACAAAACTACAAGCAGTTTTATTACTGACCATTTTCCATGTATTCTGGATTGTGAGAGATAACAACTGGACCAATTGTCCATCCCTTGTTACGAAAGTAATAAACTGTCAGCAATCCACTTATACAGATGAGAAGCATTAGAGGTAACAATATGACTAGCAGCCAAAACCAATAATCTTTGGGTTGATTATCCTGTGAAAGTAAATGTTAAGAATATTATGCGCTTTAAATATTATTTCATGACTTTGAATTGTAGTATTCGATTTGATATTAGTACCTCCACGAAGAAATACATTAGTTCCGTTAAATTAGAGTTCCTGGCCAAAGAGATCACTTGAATCTGAACACTGTAATTTCCAGCCTGGAGGCTGTCAGGAAATGTGAAATTACGCCCATTTTCTTGAAATTTTTTCCGAGTAATGCATGCGCTATACGTCCCATACGAGTCCGGATTTCCACCAACTTTTGATACTTTAATTTTATAGGCCATGATGACACCATTTGGCTCCTTAGGTTCCCTCCAGCTAAGATGAAGCTTGTTTCCCGTTACATTTGTTGAAACCGACTTAATATCAATATCATCAGCAGTAGCTAGATATGGCAAAACAGTAGGTAATTAACATACACAATCAATTAAATCAAGATATTTTTATAGCTTGAGACCATTTGAAACTTACGGGAAGCATTTGTCTGTACATTTTTCTTTACAAGTTCAGAGCAAGTTCGGGTGTCATTTTCAATATCCTTAGTATCTGCCGGGCGTCTGCATGCCTGGATCCCGATAGTATACGTTGTGTAATGAGTCAAATTTTCCAATTCAAATTGATAATTCTTTTGTTCAAGAGTGTAGTTTATTGTAGCAATAAGTGTCCCATCTATGATAGGTTGTTGCTTATAATTTGGCTCGTGACTACTTTCACCAGGGAAGACCTTTTCATTAGAATCAGATATCGTATCATCAATAGACACGGCTTGTCTTCGTTTCCTTTTCCGTCCTCCAGATTTGGAAATATCATTACTTTCAGTTTTATTATCAGGAAAAAAATTCGGATTGGCCACAAAAACGTCATCCATAATTGCATTATAGACGTCTTCCTTTAATTTGACTTGATTCGGATCCTGACCGATGAGTTTCTTACCACCTTTATTTGTAGGGGATCCAGGTTCTGAGCACGAGCAACAATTTTTGTCGTTCTGGGCCGTTGTCGTTTTGTCGCTAGTACTAGGATAAGAATCATGTCCGAAAAAGGAATCTTTTTTCTGAGGACGACCACTTTGACAAAAATCTCTTCTATCCAGGAAATCTTTGTCGACCGGCTGTTCTTTGATGTAAATCTTAAAACTTTCTAAAATTCCATTGGGAGTTAATGGAGCTTCCCAAGTTACTGCCAATGCATTGAACCCCTTTGCTTTTGCATTAAATGCTTGTGGTTTGCTTGGAGTATCTGGCAACGTTTGGAAATAAATGAGAGCAGATTGGGCTCCAGTGTTGTTATTCGGAGAGGTTTCGTCTGGGATAACAATCGTTTTGACATACAAGGCATACCAAGTGAAATGTTTCAACCCATTAATTATTCTTTCATATTCCCATTCTGGTTCCTGCAATTGATTTAAACCTTGAACATCTTTATCTTGCATTTTTGCAATGTCTAAAACTTTCCAATCGTCTTCACCACAAGGATCACGATTGTCATAAATGGAAACGTTTTTTTCCGGGTACGTAACGGCTTCTTTGTATGATACTTCGTAATTCAACAGGTGATTTGTTTGAGTTAAATTACGACGAAAGTTTTCCCATTTAATCGTCACGGATGAGTTCGACTTTCTACAAACTTCGACGGCTAACCTTCGTGTGTTGCCTGCATAAATACATAAACGAATTAAATGAAATTGATCTCATAATCTCATCTTGGCGATACGAAACGTTAAGTTTAAGTACTGTCAACTTACACGGAACTTTGTCGCCGTTAGTAATACCAATGTTTATCTTATCATCTTTGGGTCTAACGATTCCAGCTTGATTGACGAATTCCCAGATTTTATTAGGGCATAATTTGGGGTTGTAATGGAAGAGTACACGAGCATCTTTATTATCAATGGTTATAGTTCGGTTTGGGCTCGCAGTCGAATTCCACAGTTCTACGAGATTTTCGTTCGATTTTACCACAAGAGCATATCTAAATTCAGCAAAATGACGAATTGTTAATAGAGAAATGGATGCAATTATATTTTATTAAAAAGATTAACAATATTACACAAAAAGATATATACGCAATAGATGACGTACCGGCCTTCATCTAAGACATTTCCTCTAATCCTTTTCAAACTTTCCAAAAAATCCAAAGAATAAATTGAATATGTATAAGTGACAATGAGGAAATGGTCAATTTCTTCGATTTTGTCCAAATTCTCCTTTAACTCTTTCACGAGTCTTAATTTTCCCGCAGCAGAGCCTCGAATTTTTATCATAAGAGCTCCAGTAATTCTAGTACATCCAGCCAATTTCTTTGCGCCTTCTATGGTTTCTACTACAGCTCCAGAGCAGTTTTTCTTACAGGCACCTATCGCATGATTTTAATATTCATTTTAATGAAACAACTAAATGTTTTAAATATAGAGAGATATTTGAGACTGTCAACTGACGAAGGAACATTTCCAAAGTATTTAAAACCAAAACTTACCGTCACATGGAATACAGTCTGTGGTATTGGGAGATAACTCAGTGTCTTTTGGGCATTCCAGGACACAAAATAATGTCCCATTTTTATCTCGGTACAATTTGCCTGTTGATGATTTCGAACCGCTTCCACCGCTGTTAACAGCAAGACATTCTTCACGTGTCAGGCATCGTCGTTTTAAGTACTGTGAAACAAAAGAGCAAATAATTGCATACATTTGCGAAGGCACCAAGCCTTTTATTACTGTTCAATAACTAACTCATGCAGTAAAGCACATGGTAGAATCGCAATTTGAAAAAGTTAAAGAAAAGAAATAAATTAAGTTGCCTACCTCATAAAATCCACCAGGACAAACTTCTTGGCATTTTTGCTTGAAGTACACATTTTTACAAACAGAACATTCGTGAGGTCCAGTACCAGTACATCCACCAAGACATTCAGAACTACAACATTCCCCATTCTCCATACAAGGGCCTCCACCACCACAATTCTTTTTACAATTTTTGGTATCCACTACAAAAAAGTAATGACATGATTAGAACAAAATAAATCTATTATTGTTATTCGATTTACATTTTGCATATATTATTACTATCATCATTCAGATTCGTGTCTAAAGGAACCTCTCTATGCCAAACATACACAAACTGGAGAAATCAACCTAAATAGATTAACCCGAGATACGATAGAGCACCTGCATGTGCTCTAATGTAACTAGTTACCATAGAGATGCTCTGTGGTAACCGGTTACATTAGAGCACGTGCAATTGCTCTATCGTAACTTAGATAATAGATTACGAATTAAGAAGACTAAATACATACGACTAGGTATGTAAACAGCCACATCTTTGCTATTTATAATCTCAAGACTTCTCCTGAATATAAATATAAACGTTTTTTCAAACTGATTCATATCACATGGTATGATGGTATCATAATTTTCATTTCTATTTCATATTTTTGTGTAATGCATTCGAACATCTTCGTGCAAACATTTTTGGTCGAGACTCGAGACGAGGCGCAACGGCAATGGCGCTGGACTAGGCAAAAACTAAATACAGATGTACCCTGTTGTGTTTTAAAAATTTCCTGTGTTTTATTGCTGACTGACAAATCATGACTTCTCCGCTTAAATAAGGTTATATTATATTATTATTGTAATGTAAGAAAGAAGAAAGAGAAGATAGCAAAAAGGGATGGTATATGTGAAAAGAATGATATGATATGCAAACGTTGAAAAGCATCTGTACCTTTCCCACTACCTTTACCATACCTAATGTTATTATTGTTGCCAAAAGCCTATAA